>SNQJ01S0059692.1:0-17617 GCA_010110895.2 Picea sitchensis | reverse complement strand
GATGATCCCACTAAATCATGAAAGCGAGTAAGATCCAAACCATTCGGATGCCACCTCACCATAAAAGTTTCTCCTTCTAGAAGATTCGAGAAAACGCTTGTTTTTCCCACGTGTAGGCATTCTCGCACCCTGCCTATAGAGCAACCTGCGAACATCTCGCACCCTAGCTATGGTGCAACCTGCGAGAATCAGGCATTCTCGCACCTTGCCTATATAGCAACCTGTGAACTTCTTTTTTTACAGGGTTTTTACAAGGGAAAATGCAACTTCTTTTCTCAGGAAAAGTTCTTCTCCCTTCTCTCTTCAGGAACTCAGGCCACTGACCCCTCTGAAGGCAACATATAGGTTTACATCATTAACGGTCATAGGGATGACGAAAATAATGTGTAACAAAACCTTAGTGTTGTAGTTCCCCTTTCTATTCTCTCCTTGTCTCTTCCTCTCATTGAACCTTTATTATTTCTCAATAAGTTGAGGTAGTTCAACTACTTTCTTTAGTTAAGTCAAATTAACTTAACTAATTAGTTTGGGAAGAATAATTAATAATAATATATAAATAAGGTCTAATTAATAATAACTAAATAGGTGAGAGTTCTTGTGACTCCCATCATTCTCTTTGCCAATCATCAAATATAATATAAAAAATTAATCATTTGGATCATATAACACCCTTGTAGCTCCCACAGATATCATTTAAGTCAAATATTTAAATATCAACACAATTTAAGACCATATCCCCAAAAAATAATATATCCATCTTATCCACAAAAAATATCCAAAATAAAAGCTTGTTGTCCAAAAATTCGCTGAAAATCACGAAACACTGTCTTCATCACTGAATCACATAAAAAACATTAAAAATCCATATTTACTACTGTGTGAGGCATATTTCCTCTTCTCACTGTTGTCTTCTCTTGAATTTTTTGGGGTATCCCTTGGTTGGTTAGCCCCATGGGGCTGTATTGCGTTGATCACATGGGAGAAGTCATATTTTAGGTGGAGACGTGAATATTTAGAAGATTCCATGAATGGAATTGAGGGGGAATCCACTACGTTTCCGTTATCTAGCATAGGTTGCGGGACGTCAGTTTTGAGTCTCTTGCTCGCATGAAAAGAATGCACTGGTGAAACAATATGGGAAATTTGTGCATTAGGATTAATTGGAGGTGGTGGTGGTGGTAATGGAAATGAGACAGTAGGCCAACCACGGTGGTGAGAAGCAAACTGATTAACAATTTCTTGCCAACCATCGTTTGTGAGAGGTTCGGGTTGCATCGACACATGTGGGGGAACAAGAATGTTGGGAAATTATGAGGCTATTCAAAAGGGGGCCTTTTAGGTCGAGGATGAAATATTCCATGGAAAACCAAATTAAAGAACCCAAATTGAAATAGTTGGTTCAACTCTTGCGGATCAAAATAAAAGTGAATAGAAAATCGAGGCCTCCTATGGCCTCGATGCCAGTTACCCCTTCCTCTATTATTTCGGCCATTACTTCCCCTACTTAAAAAAAATCATCATGTAACAACAATTAATCAGTCATGAATTTCTTAATAACCCATACATGAAACTCCACTTAAATAAATCAAGAGTTGGCTCTATAATTTAATACAAGACACATGCAATCCATCCATAAATCTTCCATTTATTAATTTCCACACGAACAAGGAATTGATAAGGTCATTAGGAGTATGGAGGGCTTGTATTTAGTGTAAAGTGATATCATGGAGGGGGAAATATTTACGAATATTGTTCAAGCAATCAATAAAAAAAATAAACTATGTATCTAAACATGTCCTAAAATGTCAATCATCAATTACTGCCACCTCAATTTTTCTTCATTTCCATACAGACCTTTCTTAAAAATGGATATCATAGAACAAGGAGTGAACAAGTGTAATTGGGATAATGAGGGGAGTGTATTTTTCAGAAAATGGTATAATGGAAGGGATTCCCACACATATTGTTCTAATATATCAAACAATGCTATCCTCGACGTCAATTAACAATCAAAACCATTTACCATTTCAAAATTGAAATTCAACACTCTGTTTCCCAAAAACCTAGAACTGGTGTTTCTCTTCAAGGCCGCTCATTTTCCTTTAGAAATTGCATTGCAAAGTAATCAATTCATAACTTATTTCCCAAGAATTATTTAACAATAATAACACAACTTTCACACAACAGAGTTGAGGAGGGACACCATCATAATAATCACAATAATCACAACCAACAGTCGAGGAGTAGACAGGCTATGGCCTACAATATCAATACCAATATTGTTTAAATTACTACAAGATCTCACAAAGTGTCCATAAAGGGCTCTCTGTATATAACAATATTTCAAATTAAACCTCAAATAACCATGCTTCCAATTTCCCTTTCATTTTGGTTTGTAAGACTCATTTAATGCATATATAACTCGTACACAGAGGTTCTCCTTGAATATGAAATAAAAAACACAACAAGTCATATCTTTAACAATAGTTTTGCAACACTGCCATTGAACCCAAATATTTCCTTGTGACAGATTGTATTACCAAACAAATGAGTGGGCTTAACATTATTTTCATCTTTGCACAACAAATAATCAACCAAACCCATGACTAAAAAGAGCATGAACAATGCCTTTACTAAATTATGGGTTGGCTAACTTCCACAGTAATTTCCAAACACAGGGTTCAATACACGACTATCAACAGTAAGGCGACAAAGGAGGACGAGATGAACAAGTTGAGGGCTCGGCCAAAAAAAAGCACGAACAACTTAGTACCACCATAAAATTCCATATTTACATTTACAGATCTGATACAAGGGCACAGGCATAATGGCCATGAAAACCAACAATTAAATGTCAAGAAGAGTTTCCAAATAACCCACAGGTAACTAACAATGATAATGTTCTTTTCAGACAAAGAGTAATCTCAAATGAAAACTAGAGGAAAGGCAGGCCTATGAATTTCCTCAATGATACCCATTTTCATAGGCAAATCACAAACAACTACATACAGTAAGAGGCACCCACATAGTTTTCCAATGTGAATAATTTCACATACAAAACCACAGAGACCAAAACTTCGCTAATAATCCATACATAGTCAAAATTTCCACATATCTTAACTTTGGAAATGTATAGATAGAGAGCAAACTCAATATCCAACTGTTGACTTGATTAAAGAGCAGAGAAAAATATTCATGGATGGAGCAACAAGAAACCCCATACATGTGTGTAAAATTTTCCAAGGAGAATCGACCAAGCCTGTATACTTCTTCCACGATTGAACAAAGCGGAGAAACATCAACCAACAAGAGAAAATGTGAAATGTCTAGGGTGGCGGGCTCAAGGTATGTTAGAGTGACATGCATTTACTGCACATCGTATCTACACTTACACTCTCATTCATGGCTAGTACGATCAAGACAACTATACACCTCATCAACCATTAAATCCAAATAAATTAAATACAAGCCAAATGCCCCATAGTTTGCCAATGTTCAAGCCTACACTTACGCCAACCCTTGTCAAAATTCCCATGTAACACATATATCAAAACCTTACTAGGGATACAAAGCCCCAAATTTATATTTCCAACTTAAACAATGTGCGCAACCCTTTCCATTTCAAAATCAAAGTAACCACCATTCCACATACCATACACCATACATAAATTAAAACTAGAGTGTAGATTCTTCATCAAATTAAATGTAGCATAATAATACTTGTGAGAGATAATTAATACAAAATCATTTCCTCTTTAGTCACCTCACCCATAATATCCTGTAATCAATTATTTTGACATCGATTTAAAGCAAATAAAATTGTAGAGCTCGTATCTCAGCCAACTCATAATACATAAAACATAAGTGTCGTCTCTTCATCATAGTCACACAAGTCACACAAGGGGTCCCACCTATTAGTATATTATTAAATATAATTAAATAATAATGCATTGCAACCATTTTCAAATAGGTACCCTATGTTTCTCTTTTGGGCGTCAACATTGTTGTTATAATTGTCTGGTACAACCATCTAACTACAGTAAACTTTCTGCATACTTAACATTAATTGCTAGCTAATTACTTCAGAATTTGTTTGTGACAAGTTACTATCATTCTATATACTAAATGCCACATCTTTATTGTCTTTTGAAGCATTTTCTGAAGAGTATTCTTACAATTGTTACATATTTCTTAGTGTTGTTGTAAACTTATTTGTTGTTGTAATTTTACATCAGCTGGCACACATTTCATTAGTTTATTTTCTATTGAAGCATTAATATGATTTTTGTACTTGAAACTTCCATATATATATATATATATATATATATATATATATATATATGCTTGTTGTCTTGTTCTGGGCAAGGACACTTTACTTTTTCATTTCCTTCATCTCTTAAGACATAAACTCATCAATACCTTGACTTGAGTGACCAATGAGAGGGGGGGTAATATTTACATATTTTCTTTGTTTCACTATCCCTTTAGGTCACTAGGGACGTCTCCCTTACGATAATTTTATATTACTCCTAAATAGAAAGGGGTTTCCTATTAAGGTGACAGTGATAGGTCACCCCCGTGTTATGCCAATCTTGTCCCACTTGCCTTGGGCTTTGGGAAATTACAGATTGTGCGATAAAAATCCACACAAATTTGAATAACAGGTCTAGGATCTCTTTGGACCTACTATCACTACTTGAAAAAACATCTTTCACATTCTTTCCAAGTGCACAACCCATGCATACACCTTATTTCTTTGCTCCAAAATCTAGTATACTTTTCACCATATTTCTCAATACTAGGAAATCCCTGTGATACAAGTGTCCCAATATTTTGTGCCAAAGATTGCATAGATTATCACTGTCATGTACTAGGGCCCGCATTGGCTAACCAGTCAGCTTATAGAGATTTCCACCACGAGTACCAATGAACTCTGCTGAGTCAAGACTCATTACCTTTGGCCAAGCGAGAACCTACCCATCTACGAATTCCACTCCACACCCTCTGTCCTCCATGGAAGAGATAGAAAGTAGGTTCTTCTTCATTCCAGGTACATACAACACTTCACTCATCTTGAGAGGCTTTTTGGACATCACCTGAAATGAAGTTGTTCCAACTCCCTTGACTGCATACTTGGTATTATCACCAAGTTCCACATGCAATCATGAGTTCTCCTCTATCAAACTTGTAACATCCTCGACTCTCCAAAGGCCTGACAATGCTACCAACACTTATGACTTTAGCCCTTTAAAGTTCTTATACCAAAATGTAACATCCTCCGATCTGTCAACCCACATCAAGAGTAATTCTACTGCGGAATAACACTTATATAACATGAATTTAAATAAATTCAATATGTTAACACAGAGTAAGCACATAATTACTGCTATCATACATAATCCATGGCATTAACAATAATTCATATGCACAACATCATACATGATAACATATAAGCATCACAGGCATGCAAAACATAATATTAAGCACAAAATGATACTTATCTTTGAAACTATATGTAATTCACCAACTGCGTGTAGACCTTCCATGAACCTCCCAAACTTGTACCATGTTGCTCATCAGTCTCATCAGTAGGTCACCCCCGAGCTGGGACTAAGCTCCACCGGGTAGGGAATCGTAGGCTAGGAAAGGTCAACAAGAAGCCACCTAGTTACAGAGGAAGGGTTTTATCCCAGGATCCACTTATGCCCACTGTTCACAGACTCTCATTCCCCACATGCCTGTCCCACCCCAGGAGTATACACCTTCACTTTCACCAAGACAATCCTTCGGCTGTTAACCTCCCTTGCCTTGGGATTTAGCAACAGACCAAACCGGAAGTCTTAGAGTTTTGTAGCAGCTACAGGACCCCTTCCAGGAGTTCTTACTTCCTTAACACACTCTCTCACCTGGAGAGAGTTTCTCATAGGTCTGGAAACCATTTCTTTTCAACCGCAACCACCTCCCTCACATGGAGAGAATGTTACACACCGTTCACACAACATGTTTCCTTCAACTCAGGTTCCAACACAGTAGATCAACTATGAGGCTCAACACAAACATACAATGGCCAACAAGCCACTCACAATCAAGAAGTGTGTGACCACAACATTCCATGGGAAACACAGGCACACAATTTCCCAAAATGGTGACAGAGAGATGCTACAACACAACAAGGCTCAGAAAATACGGGACGCTTCGGTTTTCTCAACCAACAACACAGGACGGTTTATTGGTTCTAGTTTTGGGACTGCGTAAGGGTGCACAAAGATCTCATGCACATGCTTGAATTTTCTAGATAAGGGATCTGAAAACAAACACCCGACAGATGTCGATCATGGACACCCACGAGTTTAGACAGAGGATGGCGAATTGGAAGGTTGAACCCCCAGACTCAGGTGATGGATGAAGGAATGCAGAACTCCCAACATGACTTATTCCTCTGGTTTTAACTGCATGCACCCAGGTCGACACATATCTCCTTGGGGTTGCATGCTTCCCATTTTTCACATGTTCCCCCTTCCAGGAACTTAGGATAAAATATATACATTTTCACAGTATTTTGGAATAATAATAAATTATTATTCCCAAGGTATTAAGCCCCCAAGCTTAGCCTCTATTTCCAACCTTTTTTCCCCCTCTCCCTTACCCAAGATTTGTGGAAGCTTAGTCTCCCCATCACTCATTCATCGTGGTTGGTCCACACGCAAAAATGTTTATCTTTTATTAATAATGTGCATAATTGCATGTACAAAATCAGGCTCCTGACCTTTAACACTTAGGATATTTGGCCTAATAAGCACATAATCCTATCAACATATAAATACTCGGCTTACCAGCCTACAGAACATGATTAAAAATTCATAAACATGATTACAACAGGGCTCATCCTTTGGGATATTACAATCCCCTCCCCTTATTTTTGCACTTTCCTTAGTGCAACTTTCACACAACATCCGCAGGATTTTCAAAATCTTAAAAAAGATGCAGGTATTCTACCTGCATAACATACTCATGCTCCCATGTCACGTCCTCTGGACTGTACCAAGTCCACTGGACCTTTATAAGCTCTATAGATCGATTCTAGAGATGTTTGCTTTTCCTGTCCAATATGCGCACACGATGCACTTGCAAGACACCTTCTTGCTCCACCCGAATCACATTCCAATCGATAACATCATTAACATCAGGTATATATTTGTTAAGCAATGAAACATGAAACACATTATGTATAGTCATGGATGCAAGTAATGCAGGCATATATGCAACTAGCCCAATCCTTCCTAGGATTTCAAATGGCCCACAAAATCTGGCTGCCAACTTGTCACAATTTCCCAGTCTCAGGGAACTTCTGTTAGATTTCAATTTAGGGAAAACATGGTCACCCACTTTAAACTCCCTGTGGGTTCTATTTTTATCAGCATAACGTTTCTCCCTATCCTGGGCAACTTTCAAATTCTGCTTAATTTTTAGCATTTGCTCTTCCATTTCCTTGAGAAACTCTGGCCCAACTACTACTCTTTCAGCTGGATTATCCCAACTTACTGGAGTATTGCACTTTCTTCCATAAAGCGCTTCAAATGGGCTCATATTCAATGATGCTTGATACCCATTGTTGTAAGCAAATTCTACCAAGTGCAGGTAGTCTTCCCATTTCGATGGTTTTTCCATCACATACATTCTCAATATGTCTTCTATCACTCAATTCACCCGCTCTGTCTGCCCATCCGACTCAGGATGGTAGGTTGTACTGAAATTCAAATTAATTCTAAATCCATTGAATAACCCCTTCTAGAAATTTGAGGTAAATTTGGGGTCTCTGTCAGACACAATTGTCTTGGGAATTCCGTGCAATCGTGCCACTTCCTTCATAAAAATATCAGCAACATCTGTTGCCTTATGAGTAGTCTTTAGTGGAATAAAATGTGAAACTTTTGTAATCTTTTCCACCACCACCATGATTGAGTCATGCTGCTTGCCTGTTTTGGGAAATCCCGTGATGAAATCCATTGTCACCACTTCCCACTTCCACTCAAGAATGGGTAAAGGCTGCAGCAACCCTGCTGGGTGCCTATTCTCAACTTTAACCTTCTGGCACTCCATACATCTGACGATGTATTCAACAATCTCTTTCTTCATACCTGGCCAGAAATAATGGATCTTGACTACTGTCACAGTTTTCTGATATCCAGGGTGCCCTACGTAAGGGACATTATGCATTTCATGCAAAATTATACGTTTCAAGTCCTGGACATTAGGTATGTAAATTCTGTTCTTGTACATAATTATTTTATCAGCCCCTAGTTTATAAATCTCCACTTTCTGTGGCATCTTACCTTGCTGTAGCTTTGCTACCAAATCTCTATACTACGAATCTGTATTTGCAGCCTCCAAAATTCTTCCCTTTATATCAGTTTGGTACATGTTAATGGTTGTAGCATGTAAGTTATGCACCTTTCTGTTGAGTGCATCAACCACCTTGTTTTCCTTCCCTTTGATATGATTGATATCAAGGTTGTATTCACACAGAAAATCCAACCACCTACTCTGCCTAGAGTTTAGGGTGGGCTGGTCAAACAAGTATTTTAGACCATTGTGGTCTGTTCTCAATTCAAATCTCCTCCCCATGAGGTAATGTCTCCATTTCCTTAGAGCATGAACGATGGATTCCAACTCCAAATCATGAGTTACGTAGTTCCTTTCATGCTCTTTCAACTTTATGGATTCATAACAAATTACGAATCCATTCTGACTGAGGACTCCTCCCAGTCCTTCTTTGCATGCATTGGTGCATACCATGAATTCTTCATTTGGGTCTGCAATCCTCAGGATTGGAGTACTGGTTAATATTTGCTTCAATTGTTGGAATCTTTTCTCACAATCCTCTGTCAACAAAAACTTCTTCTCCTTCATTTGCAAAGAAGTGATAGGGTGAGCTATTCTCACGAATCCTGCGATAAACCTTCTGTAATAACTGGCTAGACCCATAAAGGATCTGAATTCTGTCATGTTCTTTGGCGCTGACCATTCTCTGATGGACTCAACATTCTCAAGATCCATGCTGATCCCTTCTTCTAAAATAATATGCCCCAAGTAGTGGATCTGTTCCTGATAAAATGAGCATTTTCTCAACTTGGCATACAACTGGTGCTTTCTTAGCACTTGAAACACCATCCTTAGGTTTTGTTCATTCTCTTCCTCTAATGTGGAATACACCAGAATTTCATCCAGGAAGACTATGACAAACTTGTCTAGATAGTCCCTGAATACAACATTCATCAAGCACATAAAAACAACAGGTGTGTTCGACAGTCCAAATGACACCATGATGAATTCGTAGTGGTCGTACCTTGTTCTAAAGGAAGTCTTGTAGATATATTCATCCTTTATTCTCACCTGGCGATATCTTGATCTGATATCTATCTACGAAAATATCCTGGCACCTTTCAACTGATCGAAAAGATCGTCGATCCTCGAAAGAGGATACTTGTTCTTGACAGTTACTTTGTTCAATTGACGGAAATCGATGCACAAGCTCAACGTTCCATCCTTATTCTTCATGAATAGAACTGGGGCACCCCAAGGAAACACGCTTGGGAGAATGTACCCCTTCCTTAGAATCTCTTCAAGCTACAACTGAATTTATTTCAACTCTGGTGTGCTCATTCTATAAGGAGATTTCGGCACTGGAGCTTCTTCAGGCATCAAATTTATAGTGAAATTGATATTTGTCTTCGGAGGTAGTCCGGGTATCTCCTGAAATACATCTTCAAAATATTTTAGTACTACATGGTATCCAATATTTGAGACCTCATCCTTAGATGCTTCCTCCATATGGGCTGCAAACAACTAACAACCTTTCCTGTAGCATTTCTTCAGCTGTAATGTTGAAATTTCTCTTATAACTTCAGCTCTGGGAATTCCTTGGACTGTTTTCCGATTCCCCTCCTCATCCAGGAAAGTAAATGCCTTGTTATGACAGTCCAGGAGGGCATGTTTCTTGTCCAACCAGTCCATCCCAATTAAACATTCATAAGAGCCTAAAGGTAAAATATTCAATTTAGCCTTCATTCTCAATCCCTTCATGTCCACAGGATAGGACTTAACCAACTCAATGACTTTCCTCTTGGTTCCTGTAGCCAACTACACTAACCAATACTTTTCATGCTTGCTTCTTGATAAATGCAAAACTTCCACCACTCTAGGATCTATATAACTATGGCTGGCTCCTGAATCAATTAAAACAGTAAGTGGTCGGTTGTTAATCATACCTTCCACTTCAATCATGTGCGATTGAAATTCATCTTGATTGGTTTCTAGGGATGCGTATATCCTTGACATTCTACTTCCCATGCCCTCCACTACTTCATCTTGCTGAACATTGTGGATGGCTCTCATTTTATCATTTCTGTGGGGGAAATATCTATACCCATGGTTTCCTTTACAACCCCAACACTCCATAGGTGTCTACCTTGGAAATTTTCCACCCACTTCAACCTTTCTGGGCTCTCTAAAATATGGTTGTGCCTGAGGACTATTTCTGAAAAAGGGAGGCTTGTTTCCCTTCTGCCTCTTTTCCTTATTGAACTTCTTCTTGTCTTTCCAAGCCTTCTGGAAGGTAGGATTTTCTCTCTGTTGTTCATATAAACATTTCTCTCTTCTTCTTGTTTCTTCCATATAATTAGGGTCATCATACTAGATCTTGTCAGCAATAGAAGGTGGTAATCCACTTAGATACCTCTGAATCTTGACAATCTCCTCCTTGATGAACATAACATACTTCAATAGTTCAAAAAATATCCGCTCTTATTCATCAATGGTCATGTTGCCCAGTTTGAGTTCAAAGAACTCTTTCATCTTTCTGTCATAATATCTTTTAGTCAAATATTTCTTCTTGAAATACCTCTTGAATTCCTTCCAAGTGATATCTTTCTCTCTAATGTGTTGCACCTGCACCAGTTGATCCCACCACATGGATGCTTTTCCTTTTAGTTGATACATCACAATTATTCCTTCAACATGAGGAATAATTTTGCAATTGGAAGTACTTCCTCATGCCTAGAATCCATGTCTCGACATCTTCTTTCTTCTGGTGTTCTCCATCAAATGTGGGAGGCTTAATCTTATTCATTTCTCCTTTCATTTCATCCACTCCAGGCCTCCTATGCTTTCTGGTAGGATATGGGCTTGAACTACCACATGTTTCTTTACTGGAATGATTTGGGGAGCGACGACAATGTCCGCTAACACTCCTCGATCTTCTTTTCCTCTCAGGGGTCTTGCAACTCCCTGTTTTGCTTGTGTCGCTCTCCTTTTCAAATTTATTTTCGATCCTATGCAGGCTCTACAACAACTTCAAGTTGAATTCACCCTGTTTATCTTGAGTTTTCTTGAGCTTTCTGCTATCATCTCAGCGAGCCTCGACATCCCTCTGTAATCTTTCAATGATTTTCATCATATGCCCTTCCTTATCCACCTCTTTTTTGTACCCATTGGAGTTCGATCCTTCAACTCCCAAGTTGACTTCCATTCCTTTTCTTTCGTTCTCTGAACTGGAGGCATTTCATGCCTCTTCCATTTCTTTTCACTCGGCGGAAACTCTAACCGGTTCTGGCCCTCATCAACTTCTGCAATCACAACGTGTAGACAACCAGAATTTGTCAGGCCATATTTCCTTAACAAATTCCACACATTCAAAACCAACCCGATTCTAAGAATACGTTTCGACTTCATGAATCTTTTGATCTCTTCTTGGCTCTGTAAGTTTCGGGCAATAGCCCCTCTTTCTTATTCCCCAGCCCATGCGATCACAAACTATGACCAAACACTAGACCACTATCTCTCGAGTTTTGGTTACCGAAATTGCGACATCGAGTGGATCAATGGTCCACGTCTACACAACATCCAATGGTTGGAACCCACTGTGGTCCTTCCATCATCAAAGTTTCAGAACTTCAGGGTTTCGGGACTTCAGACCTCAGGAGTTCCCACACTTGTTTTCTCCAAATATTTCGACATTCAAATTTTCAATTTACTTTATCCCCTTCGGGCCCACGTAACACAGTTGTTTCCAACAACCACGATGACACGTGGGATGCTTAGGAGGGTCCACTTCACCTTTGGTGATGTCATCAACTCCTACCACGTTCAATTTTCTTTTAGGGAGTTCGGGTTTCAGGAGTTTGTGTGTCCACACATCTCACTTTTCTTGATAGCCAAAATCATGAAATTACGATTTACTTTCCACTTGATCCAATGGTCAAGTTTTTTTCCTCTGATCTATGATGTAGATCGTTTCGGGACTTCGGAGTTTTGGGCATCGGGAGTTTGTGCATCAACACATATCACTTTTCCCGATAGTCGAATCCCTGAAAGGTTTCCAGGATTAATCTCCTGCACCTTCTCCAGATTTGACGGTCATGAGGGATCTCCTTTCCTCCTGATCATATCCAATGGCTCCAAAAATTCGTGCATTGATCTCTCTCTCTCTCTCTCTATGGCCAAATACCACCCCAACTACAGTTTTGTAACACGGCCAAGCTACCCCTTGGCACTTAGAAATAATCTAAGGTTCAAAATTAGTCCCTCCAGACATAATTTCTACCTGAAACCTTGGTCCAATGGCCCCTTATCTGGCCCATCCAGGCTCAACGTTGAAAAACTTGGCTCTGATACCAAAATGTAACATCGTCGGCTCTCCAAAGGCCGAGCAATGCTACCAACACTTATGAATTTAGCCCTTTAAATTTCTGATACCAAAATGTAACATCCTCCGGGCTGTCAACCCACGTCATGAGTAATGCTACTGTGGAATAACACTTATATAACATGAATTTAAATAAATTCAATACATTAACACAGAGTAAGCACATAATTACTGCTAGCATACATAATCCATGGCGTTAAAAATAATTCATATGCAAAACAACATGCATGATAACGTATAAGAATCATAGGCATGGAAAACGTAATATTAAGCACAAAATGATACTTATCTTTGAAACTAGATGTAATTCACCAACTGCGTGCATACCTTCCATGAACCTCCTAGACTTAGACCATGTTGCTCATCACTCTCAGTAGTAGGTCACCCCTGAGTTGGGACTAAGCTCCACTGGGCATGGAATCCAAGGCTAGGCAAGGTCAACGGGAAGACACCCAGTTACAGAGGAAAGATTTTCTCCCAGGAGCCACTTATGCCCACTGCTCACAAAATCTCATTCCCCACATGCCTATCCCACCCCAGGAGTATACACCTTCACTGTCACCAAAATAATCCTTTGACTTCTACCCTCCCTTGCCTTGGGCTTCAACAACAGACTAGACCAAAAGTATCATAGTTTTGTATCACCTACAGGACCCATTCAAGGAGTTCTTACTTCCTCAGCACACTCTCTCACTTGGAGAGAGTTGCTCATAGGTCTAGCGACCTATTCTTTTCAACCGAAAGCACCCCCCTCACCTGGAGAGAGTTTTACACACTGGTCAGACAACCTGTTTCCTTCAACTCGGGTTCCAACGCAGTCGGGCAACTACGAGGCTCAACACAAACATACATTGGCCAACAAGCCACCCATAGTCAAGCACTGTGCGACCACAACAATCCACGGGAAACACAGACATGATATTTCCCAAAATGGTGAAAGACAGACGCTACAACATAACAAGGCTCGAAAAATACGAGACGCTTCGTTTTTATCAACCAGCAACACATGACGACTTCTTGATTATGGTTTTGGGACTGTGTAAGGGTGCACAAAGATCTCACACATAGGCTTGAACTGTCCAGGTAAGGGATCTGAAAACAAGCACCTGACAGAGGTCGATCATGGACACCCATGAGTTCAGACGAAGGATGGAAAATTGGAAGTTCGAACCCCCAGACTCAGGTGATGGCTAGAGGAATGAAGAACTCCCAACACAACTTGTTCTCTAGTTTTAATTGCATGCGCCCAGGTCAAAACCTGTTTCCCTGGGGATGCATGCTTCCCATTTTGCACACGTTCCCCCTTCCAGGAACTTAGGATAATATATATATATATTCACAGTTCTTTGGAATAAAAATAAATTATTATTCCCAAAGGATTAAGCCCCCAAGATTAGCCCCTATTTCCAACATTTCAAACCCCTCTCCCTTACCCAGGATTTGTGGAATCTTAGTCCCATCATCACTCATTCATCGTGGTCGGTCCACACACAGAGATGTTTATCTGTTATTAATAGTGTGCATAATTACATGTACAAAATCAGGCTCCTGGCCTTTAACACTTAGTCTCTCCATCCTAATAAACACATAAGGCTATCAACTTATCAATACTCAACTCACCAGCCTACAAAACATGATTTAGAATTCATAAACATGATTACAACTGGGGTTGTCCTTTGGGATATTACAATCCCCTCCCCTTATTTTTGCACTGTCCTTAGTGTAAATTTCACACAACATCTGCGGGATTTTCAAAATCTTCAAAACGTTGCAGGTATTCTTCCTGCATAGCATCCTCATGCTCCCATGTCACATCCTCAGGACTGTACCAGCTCCACTGGACCTTTACAAGCCCTATAGCTTGATTCTAGAGTTGTTTCTTTTCCTGTCCAATATGCACACAGGATGCACTTGCAGGACACCTTCTTGCTGCACCTGAATCACATTCCAATCGATAACATGATTAACATCAGGTATATATTTCTTAAGCAATGAAACATGAAACCCATTATGTACAATCATGGATGCAGGTAATGCAAGCATATATGTAATTGGCCCAATCCTTCCTAGGATTTCAAATGGCCCACAAAATCTAGCTGCCAACTTGGCACAATTTTCCAGCCTGAGGGAACTTCTGTTAGCTTTCACTTTCAGGAAAACATGGTCACCCACTTTTAAAATCCCTGTGGATTCTGTTTTTATCAGCATAACTTTTCTCCCTGTCCTGGGCATCTTTCAAATTGTGCTTAATTTTTAGCATTTGCTCTTTCATTTCTTTGAGCAACTCTGGGCCAACTACTGCTCTTTCAGCTGGATTATCCTAGCTTACTGGAGTATTTCATTTTCTGCCATAAAGTGCTTCAAATGGGCTCATCTTCAACGATGCTTGATACCCATTGTTGTAGGTGAATTCTACCAAGTGCAGGTAGGTTTCCCATTTCGATGGTTTTTCCATCACATATATACTCAATATGTCTTCTATCACTCGATTCACCCGCTCTATCTGCCCATCCGACTCAGGATGGTAGGCTGTACTGAAATTTAGATTCATTTTGAATCCCTTGAATAACCCCTTCCAAAAATTTGAGGTAAATTTGGGGTCTCTGTCAGACACAATTGTCTTGGGAATTCCATGCAATCGTGCCACTTCCTTCATAAAAATATCAACAACATTTGTTGCCTTATGAGTAGTCTTTAGTGGAATAAAATGGGCAGCTTTCGTAAGTTTGTCCACCACCACCATGATTGAGTCATGATGCTTTCCTTTTCCAGGAAATCCTGTGATGAAATCCATTGTCACCACTTCCCACTTCCACGCAGGAATGGGTAAAGGCTGCAACAACCTTCCTGGGTTCCCGTGCTAAGATTTAACCTTCTGGAACTCCATACATCTGGTGATGTATTCATCAATTTGTTTCTTCATACTTGGCCAGAAATAATGGCTCTTGACTACTGCCTTAGTTTTCAGATATCTAGGGTTCCCTACATAAGGGACATTATGCATTTCATGCAAAATTATACGTTTCAAGTCCTTGAAATTAGGTACGTAAATTTTGTTCTTGTACAAAATTATTCCATCAGCCCCTAGTTTATAAATCTTCACTTTTTGTGGCATCTTAACTTGTTGTATCTTTGCTACCAAATCTCTGTACTGAAAATCTGTATTTGCAGCCTCCAAAATTCTTCCCTTTATATCAGTTTGGTACATGCTAATGGTTGTATAATGTAAGTTGTGCACCTTTCTGATGAGTGCATCATCTACCTTGTTTTCATTCTCTTTGATATGCTTGATATCAAAGTCGTATTCACACAGAAACTCCAACCACCTACTATGCCTAGCATTTAGGGTGCGCTGGTCAAACAAGTATTTCAGACTATTGTGGTATGTTCTTAATTCAAATATCCTCCCCATGAGGTAATGTATCCATTTCCTCAGAGTGTGAATGATGGCTGCCAACTCCAATTCATGAGTTGTGCAGTTCCTTTCATGCTCTTTCAACTTTCTGGATTCATAAAAAATTACTAATCCATTCTGACTGAGGACTCCTCCCAGTCCTTCTTTGCATGCATCAGTGCATACCATGAAATATTCATTTGGGTATGCAATCCTCAGGATTGGATCACTAGTTAGCAATTGCTTCAATTGTTGGAATCTTCTCTCACAATCCTCTATTCACAAAAACTTCTTCTCCTTCCTTTTCAAAGAAGTGATAGGGTGAGCTATTCTCGAGAATCCTGCAATAAGCCTTTTGTAATAACCGGCTAGACCCATAAATGATTTGACTTCTGTCACATTCTTTGGTGATGACCATTCTCTGATGGCCTCAACCTTCTCAGGATCCACGACAATCCCTTCTTCTGAAATAATATGCCCCAAGTAGTGGATCTGTTCCTGATAAAATGAACATTTTCTCAACTTGGCATACAACTAGTGCTCTCTTAGCACTTGCAACACCATCCTCAGGTTTTTTTCATTCTCTTCCTCTAAATTGGAATACACCATAATATCATCCTGGAAGACTATGACAAACTTGTCTAGATAGTCCCTGAATACAACATTCATCAAGCACATAAAAATGACAGGTCCGTTCGATAGTCCAAACAAAACCACGGTGAATTCATAGTGGTCGTACCTTATTATGAAGGCGGTCTTGTTGATATATTCATCCTTTATTCTCACCTGGTGATATCCCAATCTGATATCTATCTGGGAAAATATCCTGGCACCTTTCAACTGATCGAAAAGATCATCGATCCTCGACAGAGGATACTTGTTCTTGACAGTTACTTTGTTCAATTGCCAGAAATTGATGCACAAGCTCAACGTTCCATCCTTCTTCTTCAAAAATAGAACTGGGGCACCCCACGACGGCACACTTGGCGAATGTACCCCTTCCTCAGAATCTCTTCAATCTGCAACTGAAGTTCTTTCTGTTGAAATAATGTAACTGCGAAGAGAATTCTTATTATTATTGTTATTTTATTATTAGGATTAATCCCCATTGTGGATTAATCATGTCGGTAATTGTATTAGGACCAAATTCCCTTTTGCGGATTGGTCATCGGACAATTGTAATAGGAAGAATAAGAAGTCGGCCCCAGTAGTTATTATTGAAGACCCATAATTAATTAAAGGTGGGTTTACCCACCCACAGTGAGAGGTTGGCCCTGCCAGTGAAACCCTTTCACACGTGCCAGTCTTGTATATATAGGAGGCTAGCGCCTCACTTTAATCACACAACTCACTTGCTCATTATCTTATGAGGAAAGCTGCAATGACCAGTTAGAGAGAGGAGAAGAAGAGTGGCACATCTCTTGGGGAGGACTATCTGTATTGGTTTGAGTTATCTCTTGAACATTGTATAAGCTATTTATGATAAGGAAGTTTTTGCTGGGTTTTCTTCCCCTAGAGGG
>SNQJ01S0059691.1:0-39150 GCA_010110895.2 Picea sitchensis | reverse complement strand
TATTTCCATTTCTTAAAAGTATCAAAAACATCAGATTTTTGTCGAATGCAATAAACCCAAGTTTTTCTAGTTGCATCATCAATAAAAGTAACATAATAATGAGAGCCACCAAGAGATGATATTTGAGCTGGTCCCCATACATCTGTATGCACAAGATCTAAACTTTCACTCTTCTTTTCTTTTCTGACTCTAAGAAATTTGACTCTCTTACGTTTTCCATAAACACAATGCTCACAGAAGTCCAAATCAATTTTTTTAAGATATGGAAACAAATTTATTTTGTGAAGTATTTGCATCCCCTTATCACTCATGTGTCTAAGCCTATGATGACATAGTTTTGTATCCACTCCTATAGAAGCTAAAGATATAGAAGAGTCAATATTACCAGTACATAAATACAATGTACTTACCTTCTCTCCTTTTGCTATCACTGATGATCCTTTGGTGACCTTCCACACCGTATCTGTAAATATGGATACAAAACCTTCACTTTCCAATTGTCCTGTTGAAATTAGATTTTTCCTTAGATTTGGACCATGTCTTACCTCTTTCAAAAACCATTGGTTTGCATTACATTGATTTATTTTTACCTTTCCCATTCCAACAATTTTGCATGGTGCACCATCACCCAAATGACCCTGTCCAAAATCACCTTGAACATAATCTATAAAATGTTTCCTATGGGGTGTGGAATGAAATGAAGCCCCTAAATCTACCACCCAAGACTCAGAAATATTATCTACAGAAAGAATCAAATCATCTTGTAACACATCACCTGTTACATTTGCTTCCTGATTTTTCTCCTCATGTCCATCTCTTTAATTCTTTGGAGCTCTACGATCTTTCTTCAGATGTCCTTTCTTCCCACAATTCCAATGCTCTATCTTTCCAAGTCTAGATTTGGATCTGCCCTTCCTATAATTCCCACAGTTCCCTGATCCCATTCCTCTATCCTTTTATCTTCCCATGTTCTCCATGTTCAACGCATTACCTGATGTCTCACCTATTCTTTTCCGTCACATTTCCTCACTAAGGATAACACCAAAAAAATCATCAAATTTTAAAGTATTTGAACCCAAGATAGAGTTACTTACATCCATGACTAAATCATTCTAGCTTTATGGCAATGAGAAAAAGATTAGAAGAGCCCTAAACTCATCATCAAAGTCCACTTTTACATAACTTAGTTGATTAGTAACCGTATTAAATTCATTTAAATGATCTGCAACAGACCCACCTTATCACATATTCATATTAAATAATCTCTTCATTAGAAATACCGTATTGGAAGCCGAGGGTTTTTCATACAATTTATCCAATGCATCCATCAAATCCTTTGTTGTCTTTTTTTTCGAAATATTGAAAGCCATCGACATTGACAGGCTCAGCCATATAGTTCCTAGAGAATTTCTGTCAAGAATGTCCCATTCTTCATCCTTCATAGTCATGGAATTATTTGTTATTGCCCAATGGTAGGAATGTATCTTTATGATATAAATAATCTTCCATCTGCATCTTCCATAATGACTAGTTTTGGCCGTTAAATTTCTCGACCCTAATATTTCCATCTTCAACCATTGCTCCCACTCGAACCAGGAACCCTCTTTTCCTGCAAGTTACCTTTCTCTCTAATACTTGTTGTTAGAAAAACCATATCACAGAGCAATAAAATAAAACAAATGTAGAAATAAACCATAGAAGATACATAATACAATAAAGACATAGATATACGTGGTTAACCCAGTGTGGGCTACGTCCACCAGAGAAATTGCCAGGTCCTTCCTTTATTATTATCCAGTAAATGAATGGATACAACCTACATCAAACCCATTGTAACTTCCTCTTCTTTCTCTCACAGTCTCCTCTCTCATAATACAATATTCGCTATGATACATAGCCGTAATACATTTCCCTCATAAAAGAGGGTTTTCTTTTAGTGAAAAAAACCCTAATACAAATTCTACCATTACATATGCGATCTTATAATGAATGGTCCAATTTTATAATGAAATTACAATATACATTTACAAGGAAATTTTTCCTTCAGGGGCCCGCTTGCCCCCAGACCCCGCAGGGGTGTAAACCCCCCCGACACTCCCTTGTATGGATGTTTGTACATTCTTCTGGGGTGTAAATTATTCATGGGGTATAAACACTGTCGAAAACAAAGACCTTTGAATACGAAAGATAATCAAGCTCCACAACCAAAAAAATACACTACTAGTGTACAAAATATGAAAAATATGGTTCTCAAGATTGATAAGAAATTAAAGCAGGAGAATCTAGCCACTAAGGATAAGAAATATCATATTATTGACTTGGAAAGAAAAATCATTTCTTTGGGAGAAGACTCCAATAATCCTACTATTGTGGGAGTCCTAATAAAGTAGAAGGAAATTGAAATGAAATTCCTCAACAAGAGATTGAATGTTCATAATGTGCAACATGTGTAGAATCTTGAGTTGCAAATAAGATAAGAGGAAAAATAAGGGATATATCATAAAATGATGGATTGTAAGAGGATAATGGAGCATCGAGATAATAAAAATAAATCATTAAAATTTCAACCGACTCAGTTATTGTAGGTAGCCAAATACGCTACGACTCATATTATTACAATGGACCTAACTGATGGCTTATCAAAAGTTATGGCTGATTTAAGTGTCAAATAAATTGAGTTGGGTACCTTGAAAAAAAAATCCAGGTTCAAGGATGAAAGGATAGTATAATTGGAAGAGAATGTGAAGAACATAGAAAAACTTTTAGAACAATCTCAAGCTAGCATAGAGGAAGCACAAAAGGAAGTAGATTAGATGCAAGTAAATATTACTGAAAGGCCAATTTTGAGGGGAGATAAGCACTTGATTTGGGACAACATAGATACAATAGTATTTCAGAATTGGGATCATTTTTTTTTATTGTAGGATGATTTAGAACTAGTTACCTCTGCCTTGGCAGACCAAAAAAGGACAACTACTAAGTTGGAGAATAAGCCAGATTTGGCCAGTGATATAGTAAAGTTCTTAAACAACAAAAGAAAATAAGATCTAAGGGAACTAAAATTTGACGACAGAAAAAGAATTATCATGGATGATAAAAAGGTCATTACAAATAATAGGTTGCTACATAATGTAGAAGGTAAATCTTGTGAGATTTTGAGGGAGATCACCTCTTTCAAGAATATTTTTAGTGATGTCATGAAGCATGGGATTTCGTCTTTCTTGGATGGACATGGGGATTTGTACCCAAGAAAAATTTGTCAGCATCTATTGGAGGAAAAGAGGAGCATTGATACTAAATTTGGAAATCTTAATGTGACCCTGAAGGGGCAAGATGTTGTAGAGATAATTGCAGGATATTTTGAACTACTGGATAATTTGAATATTATATTCAAGAACTTAACTCCACTAGTATATGAACAATATACCAATTTGAATGAGTCGGTAAGAAATATGAATGAGAAGAATTATCCAATGGTAAAAGAATGGAAACACATGTGCCAATATACCAAAACATAGATCTTAATACAAGGAGAATCAAGCAGGTCGCAACCATCCCCACAGGGGTAAATTTGGTAAATAATTTCACTACGTAATTAAATTTTAACTGAGGTAAAACATTTCAAGAAACAAGAAATATTTTATAGAAAACAAATACATAATAAGTTTAAAGAAGTGTTTTTGTACTAAAATACTACTCTAAAGGAAAAGTGAGGCTCATTATGTAAGGTTCAACATTTTTGGGAATAGAAGTGTAACTTGTTCTGAGGGTTGAAAGATCGAAAGAGCTCAAAGAACAAAATATAGATTATGAGAACAATATATAGGGCTTGTAGAGATTCACCCACCATGATTGTATCAATATGTTTCATCTCCTTTTACTAAAATCCATTGTATTATTCTCCATGAAAATCCATAGTTATTCTTCAGACAATGTAAATCTAATTTCCCTATTAATGAAAGTCTCGGGATGTGATTTGCATCATATTCATTGTAAATGTGTGATTTTCTTTTGTGATTGGAATTGATTTCATGTTAATGAAAAAATTATATCCCATAAATGTTTAGTATGATTGAATGAGTGAAAAATTATTCTGGTACCATTAAAATGTGTTATACATTATGTTGTTTTATCTATATGTCCTTCACAAATTTATATTCAAATGATTTAAACTAATGAACTTTTTATGCTCGGTACATTTTATTTCTACAAAGACTGCAATTTCTTTTCACCACAATACATTTTATTCTTAATTATGTTTCCTCATGTATTCATCCACCTATCACCTTTAAACCAAAATGTATGATACACATGTGAAAATTCCTCTTGGATTGAGAGTCGTATGATCATTCTTTCTGTACATTTTGAGGGTTTTGAGAAATTCAATATTACCATCAGAGTTCCACACAATATAACTTTAAAATCATATTTGAGTTTTAGTTGCAAGGTGCCTTGTGATAGTTCCAATTACATCTCGAAACACCTCAAGGACTAACACATAGCCACTAGCTAGTGTTTGGGCTCTTCCCATGAATATTTCATGTACACTTATTTGTTAGAGAGAGAGAGAGGGGAATTCCAAAGGAACACAAAATAACCCTCCAATAAGTAGATCAGAGTCGATATACTCTATGCAATCCTCCAAGGTGTATTTCCAAGGCTAGATTCTTGTTCATTGGAAATAGACAGTGTATTTTCTTCCCTATCTTTTTGTTTGTCTCTTTAATTTCTTGTTTGCAAGTTATCTCTTCATGGATTGAATCTAATCAATTATATTCTTATATTGTAGTATCCTCTACTAAATCAAAGGTTTTTTTTTCTCACCCAGGTGACTAAAATCACCAAACAAATGGTCTTTGTATCGATGGCCCCTCCTCATTATCATGTTGATCTCATATCACCCCTATTATTTTAAGATCTCTTTGGTATACTAATATCACAATCAATGTCCTCAACACCATTGCAGAAATATACCTAGACATATCTTGTCCGCTCGACCCTACATCTACACACACATATAGGGGACCCATCAATAACCTATGCACATATAAAACCAGAAATACATCATGATGCAGGAGCATCTCTCCACGTCAAGCAGCCAACCAACTAGCCACGTCGAGCGCGTGCATTCAAAGCTGAAGAGAGAGGCACCATCCTCATTTAAATCTGAATTGAATGTAATTAAATGTTTAAGTTGTTGAGATCTGAAGTCGTGCCTTTGCATAGGTGGTAGATAAGATCGAACTTTAATGTTTGAATGGATGAGATCTAGATCCGGATGTGGACTAGACAGCCCATTCAATGCAATTGAATAGGGTAGGTAGGTTGGAGGGAATATCTTGAAGAGCTCCCTCGGGTAAAAGAGATTTTGTATCTCATTTTGGTAGGAATGAGTAGTTGAAGAGAATCTATGTGTAGAGAGAAGAGGAGAGAAGAGCCGATACCTTGTTATAGGCCATGCTCAGGAACACATTGTAAATACAGGCATTTGCCATTTTAATACAAAGAGTAGTTTTCCCTGCATGTATTCTATGTTGAATGGATGTCTGTGAGTGTTCCATTGTGTGCTATGAATGTATGTTGTTATCATGCATTTGCAGGAGTGTGTTTGATTTCAGGTGAAGGTCTTTGAGGCTTCACACCAAGAGGGTGTGATAGAACATTGTGGGTTCTGATAGCCATGCACAGAGGTACATTTCTAAATTTTATGGGTTCAGACAAAGACGTGCTGCGGTAGAAGAACTGGATTCAACAACTCGGTGAAGACATCAAGGTTGCTGAACACTTTGGAGGCAAGGCTGTGTGGGAGAAGACACAGTTGCAGACAAAATCTCTGAGGAGTTCTGTGAAGCTCTGCCAAGTGGGCATTGAGTATATGCACAGTGGTGTATTGAAAAGAACTCTGTTGTGAATTCTTAGGAAGTCAGAATCACTGAGGATTCTTGACACTCTGCCAGGAGGGCATTGAGCATAGGCACAAAGCATTTGGAAGAACTCTGTTGTGAGTTCAGAAAGAACCAGAATCACTCAGGATTCTGAGAGCTCTGCTAAGTGCGAATTGAGCAGGTGCATAGGTGCACAGGAGGACATAAATGATGGAAGTTCTGAGAGAAGATACTCTGCAAGGTGGGCATTGAGATATTGTGTAAACAGACATAGAAGAGAAGAGAACTCTTTTGAGTTCTGTGATTTGAAGGAAGAATCCACTGAGGGATCTTCACAGGGTTGTTGAACACCCTACAGGATCAACAAGAGGTTGCTTGAGCAGAAGGATAGCCAGGAGGGCATCCAAACATTCTCCATCTGTGGGAGAAGGAAGAATGATAAAATACCTTAGGGGTCTAAGTGTTTGAGAATCTCAGGAGGAACAACATTTTCATACGCGCGGTGAGAACTCAGAGTGAGGAGTTCGCAAAGGAGAAAGGAAGACAAAGGTCGAGGCCTTTGAAAGATTGAAATTCTTCCAACTGTAGGAAGAAAGTGGCAACGCTCAAGAGGGAGCACAAAAACCATTGGATCGATGGGAGGAGGAGATCTAAACCGTTAGTTTCTACGTCCAGAAGGAAGCAGGAGGAGAGTGCAGAAAGAAAGGATCTAGACCGTTGGATCTTGGTCCAATTACCCATCAGCCGTCGGATCAACCGGAAGGTGCACGGTGGTTAAACCATCGGGAATAGCCGAGGGGAAAATCCCGATGAGAGGCATGGCCATCGGGATATCGGTGTTCGTGAAATCAGTATTCCCGTGGAGAGGAGATCGGGTAAGTCCACCTAGAAAACCCCGACACAAATCTAGGCCGCCATATAAGAGAGGACACATGTCACATGATCATCCATTTAGGAGATCCGGACACTAGACATCGATATATCATCACTCAGGGAATCGGAGTTCTCAAGGTCGAGTAAATCGGAGCATTGAAAACTCCGAAACAGTGATATTGGATCAAAGTCGTCCATCGGTTGGGAACATGTGGTGAAGATCCAGACTATCGGAGGAAGTCCTGATAGAAAAGTCAAGATGGAGGATCGGAGTTCGGGATATCGGAGATCCCATGGACAAAGGGTCAGGGAAATCAATAGTGAAAACCCCGATACATTCAGAACCATCCATCCATCGAGACAGGTGGCAGAAATCAAGCGTGGTCGAAATTTCAGCATATTGGAGTTCAGAGTTTCGCGAGTCCAGAGGACAAGGCATCCGGGACACTTGAAGTCACGAACAGTGACAGGCGATCAGAACTGTCTTTATTGAGGGGACGTGTGGCAGTGATCGGAGCCATCGGGGAAGTCCTGATAGGTGGTATGACTGCGGTCATATAGAGGGAGGTCGTATGGACCCAAGAGTCTAGTCCAGGGGACTAGCAAGAGTTGTAACATATCGAGATTCAGAGGATCGTGGATCTTGAAGGCAAGTGTGTTTTGGCACTTGAAAGTCTGAAACCCCGATAAGGATATAAGGTTGTGGTCTTATGAGGAGTGGTCACATGGACTAGGGCATAGCCAGGAGGGGCTAAGGCAAAAAGGAGCGCATCAGCGAATCAAAGTTCGTGAGTTCAAGAGGACAGGAACTCTTGACATCGGGGATCACAAAACCTTGAAACCCGAAACTGAGTTGGGGAGAGGATCACGGTTATGTGTAGAAGGCCATGCAGGTGAAGAAGGACCTATGGATCAGGTTTTGAATGGAGATTCCAACAGGGAATCGGAAGAGCTGCTTCGGCTCATGAATGAATGAGAATGATCCTGTGAGCAGGGGAGCATGAGGTGGTGGTCACGTGGAGCGTCTCGTCCTGCATCAAGTGGTATCAGAGCCTTGTTCTTGTCTATATATTTCAGGCAGGAAGAGGCAGGAAGAGGTAAAGAGCACTCTGATACACGTTAAGTGGTATCAGAGAAAAAACTTTGTTTGTATATTTCAAGCAGAGGGAGAAGGTAAAGGAAGACGAAGTGTTGGAGACTCTGTGGTGATTGTTTGCAGGTAGGCAAAAACCAAGAAGACAGTCAACAGGACTGTAGGAGGAAGCTAGAAACACTCGAGGTACTGAGTGACAGTAGCAGGTTTTCTAGGAGAGAAGACAGAGATAGCACCATGGTTATTGAAGGCCATAGGCATGTTGAAAGGAAGAGCAAGGCAGAAAATCTTGCAGAAATAGATAAAGAGCTCTATGAATTAAGGGCAGACATAGAGAAGCTCAAACTATGGATGCGGCAGAAAGAGAAGCTAAGATGGGTATATGAGTGGCCCATGAAGAAGCCGAAAGAAAAATGGCCAGTCAAGGGGTTGATGGTCATAAGACAATGAAGGTTGTTAAGAGGGTGGTTGAGTTATGCTGAAAACCTCAATGTACCAGAAGAGGAAATGGTTCAGATATGTCAACTAGAGATTGGGGACATTCTTGGTGAGGAGAATGAATTGGGATTGGCTGCAGATCTCAATAACTTCCAAGAGGGCAGAGAGGAAATTCCAGTTTTCCAGGTGGGCAATGAGTTGAGATCACTGTGGGATCTCAGAGACTGTCATGAGGACAGTCAAGGAATTTCACATTGCCAGCTGGGAAATGATATGAGGTCACTGCGAGATCTCACAGACTGCTAGGAGGGCAGCGAAAGGTTTCCATTTTTCCAGGTGGGCAAAGTGACAGAGATGGAATCAGTTGATTCCAAGGACTGCCAGGAGGGTAGTGGAAGCATCTCAGATTGCCAGGTGGGAAGAGATGAGAATTCGAGACTATCTGAAAGTCTCATGGACTCAGAGGTGAGTTCAATTCAGCAAGGGTTGCTGATGAATATGGGATCGGTTGATCTCTTAGTCTACCAGGGAAGCAGCGAGAAAATATCATACTGCCAGGTGGGCAGGGATGAGCAGATGAGACTATCAGAGGGTCTCATAAACTTAGAGGTGAGTTTGGATCAAAATGTGCAACTGACAGAGGAAGATATGAGAAACATTCTGATGATTGGGGGAATTGGAGTATTCCTACCATTTGTCCAGGATGAGGCAGAAATCTGTGTTGCAGGTACAACAACAGAAAAAGAACAGTCAGTTGAGACTGTCAAAGAAGAATTGGAGCAGACTTTGGAAGCTTCCCAAGCAGACGGAGAGGAAGATGATAATTCTGAGGAATGGCTCAACGCTTTCAGCTACGAAACCAAAAGAAAAGAAGCTGTAGCACTGAAGCTAGCAACAAAGGAAGCCAAAGAGCAGGCAGGCATATTTACCACTCCATGGGAGAGGGAGTTGGAGCTACTGGAGGATTGGCTAAACAATCCAGAGCCAGCAAGAGAACTGGCAGAAGTTGAGCTGTCAGAGAAGGTGACTGAACAAAAAGTCATTAAGGAAGAGACTGTAGAGATGAAGTCTGCAACAGAGTGGCAACTTGAGGCCACAGATGAAGATGAGGAAGGAGGCATGGGAGATCACAATGATATGCTTAATTGCAAAAAAATTTGCAGCTGAGGAGATTGCAAGAATATGACCAACCATTAGAGCAGTTAGATGCAGTGATCAAGGAGATCAGAAGGCTGATGTTGAGGTTAGCCGAAACTGCCAGCAAGGAGCAGCTGAGTAGAAAGAAGGAAGCAGCGGAGCAACAAAATGGAGCAGATGAACAACTCCAGAGGATGATTTGGGATCCAGGAGGATTTCAACATCAGAGATGGGAAGCTCCTGAGAAGGAGCTCATGAATTTTGCAGCTGAGGAGTATGATGCAGGGGCATCTCTCCACATCATCCAACCAACCATCTAGCCACGTCGAGCGTGTGCATTCAAAGCTGAAGAGAGAGGCACAGTCCTCATTTAAATCTGAATTAAATGTAATTAAATTTTTAAGTTGTTGATCTGTGAATCTGTTCCTTTGCGCAGGCTGTAGATAACATCAGCCTTTAATGTTTGTATGGCTGAGATCTAGATCCAGATGTGGACTAGACAGCCCATTCAATGCAATTGAATAGGGTAGGTAGGTTGGAGGGAAGAGCTCGAAGAGCCCCCTCAGGTAAAAGAGATTTTGTATCTCATTTTGGTAGGAATGAGTAGTTGAAGAGAATATGCATGTAGAGAGCAGAGGAGAGAAGAGTCGAGACCTTGTTACAGGTCATGCTCAAGAACACATTGTAAATACAGGAATTTTCCATTTTAATACAAAGAGCAGTTTTTCCTGCATGTATTCTGTGTTGAATGGATGTCTATGAGTGTTCCATTGTATGATATGAATGTATGTTGTTATCATGCATTTGCAGGAGTGTGCTTGATTTCAGGTGAAGGTCTTTCAGGCTTCACACTAGGAGGGTGTGACAGAACACTGCGGGTTCTGATAGCCATGCACAGAGGTGCATTTCTGAATTCTGCAGGTTCAGACAAAGACGTGATGCGGCACAAGAACTGGAGTCAACAACTCGGTGAATACCTCAAGGTTGTTGAACACATTGGAGGCAAGGTTGTCTGGGAGAAGACACAGTTGCAGACAGAATCTCTGAGGAGTTCTGTGAAGCTCTTCCAAGTGGGAATTGAGTATATGCACAGTGTTGTATTGAAAAGAACTCTGCTATGAGTTCTTAGGAAGTCAGAATCACTGAGGATTCTTGACACTCTGCCAGGAGGGCATTGAGCACAGGCACAAATCCTTTGGAAGAAATATGCTATGAGTTCAGAAAGAACCAAAATCACTGAGGATTCTGAGAGCTCTGCCAGGTGGGCATTGAGCGGGTGCATAGGTGCACAGGAGGACAGAACTACTGGAAGTTATGAGAGAAGATACTCTGGAAGGTGGTTATTGAGATATTGTGTAGACATGCATAGAAGAGAAGAGAACTCTTTTGAGTTCTGTGATTTGAAGGAAGAATCCACTGAGGGATCTTCATAGGGTTGCTGAACACCCTACAAGCTCAGCAAGAGGTTGCTTGAGAAGAAGGATAAAATCCCTTAGGGGTCTGAGTGTTTGAGAAGCTCAGGAGGAACAACGTTTTCATACACGCAGTGAGAACTCAGAGTGAGGAGTTTGCAAAGGAGAAAGGAAGACAAACGTCGAGGTCTTTGAAAGATTGAAATTCTTCCAACTGCAGGAAGAAAGCGCCAACACTCAGGAGGGAGAACAGCAGTCGTCAGATCGATTAGAGGAGGAGATATGGACCGTTAGTTTCTACATCCAGAAGGAAGAAGGAGGAGAGCACAGGAAGAACGGATCTACACCGTTCGATCTTGGTCCAATTACCCATCAGTCGTCGGATCGGCTAGAAGGTGCACGGTGGTTAAACCATCGGGAATAGCCAAGGGGAAAATCTTGATGAGAGGCATGGCCATCGGGATATCGACGTTCGTGAAATCGACATTCCCATGGATAGGAGATTGGGTAAGTCCACCTAGAAAACCCCGACACAAATCTAGGCCATCCGTCTGAGAGAGGACACGTGTCACGTGATCGTCCATTCAGGAGATCCAAACACTAGACATCGGTATATCGACACTCAGGGAATCAAAGTTCTCGAGGTCGAGTAAATTGGAGCATTGAAAATTCCAAAACAATGAGATTGGATCAGAGTCATCCATCTGTTGGGGACATGTGGCGAAGATCCAGACTATCGGGGGAAGTCCCGATAGAAAATTCAAGCCGGAGGATCGGTGTTTGGGATATTGGAGATCTCGTGGACAAAGGGTCGGGGAAATCCATAGTGAAAACCCCGATACATTGAGAATCGTCCATCCGTCGGGATAGGTGGTAGAAATCAAGCGCCGTCAGCATTTCAGCATATCAGAGTTCAGAGTTTCATGAGTCTAGAGGACAAGGCATATGGGACACTTGAAGTTACAAACAACGAGAGGTGATCAGAACCGTCCCTATTGAGGGGACACATGGCAGCGATTGGAGCCATTGGGGAAGTCCTGATAGGTGGTATGACTGCGGTCATATATAGGGAGGTCGTATGGACCCAAGAGTTTAGCCCAGGGGACTAGCAGGAGTTGGAACATATCGAGATTCGGAGGATCACGGATCTTGAAGGCAAGTGCATTTTGGCACTTGAAAGTCCGAAACCCCGATAAGGATATAAGGCTACAGTCTTATGAGGAGTGGTCACATGGACCAGGGCATAGCCAGGATGGGCTAAGGCCAAAAGGAGTGCATCGGCGAATCAGAGTTCGTGAGTTCAAGAGGACAGGAACTCTTGACGTCAGGGATCACGAAACCCTAAAACCCAAAACTGAGTCGGGGAGAAGATCATGGTTATGTGCAAATGTTCGTGCGAGTGAAAAAGGACCTGTGGATCGGGTTTTGAATGGAGATTCCAGCAGGGAATCGAAAGAGCCGCTTCGGCTCATGAATGAATGAGAATGATCCTGTGAGAAAGAGAGCGCATGGTGGTGGTCGCGTGGAGTGTCTCATCCTGCATCAAGTGGTATCAGAGCCTTGTTCTTGTCTGTATATTTCAAGCAGGAAGAGGTAGGAACAGGTAAAGAGCACTCTGATAGACGTCAAGTGGTATCAGAGAAAAAACTCTGTTTGTATATTTCAAGTAAAGGGAGAAGTTAAAGGAAGACCGAGTACTCAAGACTCTATGGTGATTGTTTGCAGGTAGGCAACAACCAAGAAGACAGTCAGCAGGACTGTAGGAGGAAGATGGAAACACTCGAGGTACTGAGTGACAGCAGCAGGTTTGCTAGGAGAGAAGACAGAGACAACACCATGGTTACTGAAGGCCATAGGCATGCTGAAAGGAAGAGCAAGGCGGAAAAGCTTGCAGAAATGGATAAAGAGATCTATGAATTAAGGGCAGACATAGAGAAGCTCGAACTGCGGATGCGGAAGAAAGTGAAGCCGAGATGGGTATATGAGTGGCCCATGAAGATGCCGAAAGAAAAATGGCCAGTCAAGGGGTTGATGGTCATAATACAACGAAGGATGTTAAGAGGGTGTTTGAGGTATGCTGAAAACCTCAATGGGCCAGAAGAGGAAATGGTTCAGATATGTGAACCAGAGATTCGGGACATTCTTGGTGAGGAGAGTGAATTGGGATCAGCTAAGGATCTCAAGAACTGCCAGGAGGGCAGAGGGGAAATTCCAGTTTTCCAGGTGGGCAACGAGTTGATATCACTGTGGGATCTCAGAGACTGTCATGAGGAGAGCCAAGGAATTTCACATTACCAGCAAGGCAATGATACGAGGTCACTGCGGGATCTCATATACTGCCAAGAGGGCAGTGAAAGGTTTCCAGTTTTCCAAGTGGGCAAAGGAACAGAGATGGAATCAGTTGATTCCATGGACTGCCAGGAGGGTAGTGGAAGCATCTCAGATTGCCAGGTGGGAAGAGATGAGCATTCGAGACTATCTAAAAGTCTCATGGACTCGGAGGTGAGTTTAATTCAGCAAGGGGTGTTGATGAAGAGGGGATCGGTTGATCTCCTAGTCTGCTAGGGAAGCAGCGAGAAAATCTCATACTTCTAGGTGGGTAGGGATGAGCAGATCAGACTATCGGAGGGTCTCATAAACTGAGAGGTGAGTTTGGATCAGCATGTGCAATTGACAGAGGAATATATGAGAAATCTTCTGATGATTGGGGGAATTGGAGTATTCCTACCATTTGTCCAGGAGGAGGCAGAAATCTGTGTTGTGGGTGCAGCAACAACAAAAGAACAGTCAGCTAAGACTGTCAAAGAAGAATTGGAGCAGACTTTGGAAGCTGCCAAAGCAGACAGAGAGGAAGATGAGCATCCTGAGGAATGGCTCGATTCTTTCAGCGAGGAATCCGAAAGAAAAGAAGTTGTATCACTGAAGCTAGCAGCAAAGGAAGCCAAAGAGAAGACAGGCATATATACCACTCCATGGGAGAGGGAGTTGGAGCTGTTGGAGGATTGGTTGAACAATCCAGATCCAGCAAGAGAACTGGAAGAAGTTGAGCTATCAGAGAAGGTGACTGAATAGAAAGTCAGTAAGGAAAAGACTACAGAGATGAAGTTTGCAGAAGAGTGGCAACTTGAGGGCATAGATGAAGATGAAGAAGGAGGCGTGGGAGATCATAGTGATCTTCCCAATTGCAAAAAAAAATTGCAGCTAAGGAGACTGCAAGAACAGGGTCAGCCATTAGAGTAGCTGGATGCAGTGATCGAGGAGATCAGAAGGATGATGTTGAGGTCAGCAGAAACTGCCAACAAGGATCAATTGAGCAGAAAGAAGGAAGCAGAGCAGCAGCAGAATGGAGCAGATGAACAACTCCAGAGGATGATTTTGGATCCAGGAGGATTTTAGCATCAGATATGGGAAGATCATGAGCAGGAGCTCATGAATTTTGCAGTTGAGGAGTATGATGCAGGAGCATCTCTCCACGTCAGCCAACCAACCATCCAGCCACGTCGAGCGCATGCATTCAAAGCTGAAGAGAGAGGCACAATCCTCATTTAAATCTGAATTGAATGTAATTAAATGTTTAAGTTGTTGAGTTGTGAAGTCATTCCTTTGCGTAGGTTGTAGATAAGATCGGCCTTTAATGTTTGTATGGCTGAGATCTAGATCAAGATGTGGACTAGGCAGCCCATTCAATGCAGTTGAATAGGGTCGGTAGGTTGGAGGGAAGAGCTCGAAGAGACCCCTCAGATAAAAGAGATTTTGTATCTCATTTTGGTAGGAATGAGTAGTTGAAGTGAATCTGCATGTAGAGAGCAAAGGAGAGAAGAGCCGAGACCTTGTTACAGGTCGTGCTCAGGAACACATTGTAAATACAGGCATTTTCCATTTTAATACAAAGAGCAGTTTTTCCTGCATGTATTCTGTGTTGAATGGATGTCTGTGAGTGTTCCATTGTATGCTATGAATGTATGTTGTTATAATGCATTTGTAGTAGTGTGCTTGATTTTAGGTGAAGGTCTTTGAGGCTTCACACCAGGAGGATGTGACAGAGCACTGTGGGTTCTGATAGCCATGCACAGAGGTGCATTTCTGAATTTTGCAGGTTCATACAAAGATGTGCTACGGCACAAGAACTGGAGTCAACAACTAGGTGAAGACCTCAAGGTTGTTGAACACATTGGAGGCAAGGTTGTGTGGGAGAATACACAGTTGCAGACAGAATCTCTGAGGAGTTCTGTGAAGCTCTGCCAAGTGGGCATTGAGTATATGCACAGTGGTGTATTGAAAAGAACTCTGCTGTGAGTTCTTAGGAAGTTAGAATCACTGAGGATTCTTGACACTCTACCAGGAGAGCACTAAGACCAGGCACAAAGCATTTGGAAGAACTCTGATGTGAGTTCAGAAAGAACCAAAATCACTGAGGATTCTGAGAGCTCTACCAGGTGGGCATTGAGCGGGTGCATAGGTGCACAGGAGGATAGAACTGCTGGAAATTCTGAGAGAAGATACTCTGCAAAGTGGGCATTGAGATATTGTGTAGACAAGCACATAAGAGAAGATAACTCTTTTGAGTTATGTGATTTGAAGGAAGAATCCACTGAGGGATCTTCACAGGGTTGTTGAACACCCTGCAGGCTCAACAAGAGGTTGCTTGAGTAGAAGGATAACCAGGAGGGCATCCAAACATTCTCCATCTGTGGGAGAAGGAAGAAGGATAAAATACCTTAGGGGTCTGAGTGTTTGAGAATCTCAGGAGGAACAACGTTTTCATAAGCGCGGTGAGAACTCAGAGTGAGGAGTTCGCAAAGGAGAAAGGAAGACAAACGTCGAAGCCTTTGAAAGATCGAAATTATTCCAACTGCAAGAAGAAAGCCCCAACGCTTAGGAGGGAGCACAACAGTCGTCGGATCGATTGGAGGAGGAGATCTGGACCGTTAGTTTCTACGTCTAGAAGGAAGCAGGAGGAGAGCGCAGGAAGAACGGATCTAGACAGTTGTATCTTGGTCCAATTACCCATCAGTCATCGGATTGGACGGAAGGTGCATGGTGGTTAAACCATTGGGAATAGTCAAGGGGAAAATCCCGATGAGAGGCATGGCCATCGGGATATCGACATTCGTGAAATCAACATTCCCATGGACATGATATTGGGTAAGTCCACCTAGAAAACCCCGACACAAATCTGGGCCGTCCATCTGAGAGAGGAAATGTGTCATGTGATCATCCATTCAAGAGATCCAGACACTAGACATCGGTATATTGGAACTCGGGGAATTGAAGTTCTCGAGGTCGAGTAAAACAGAGCATTGAAAACTTCAAAAGAACGAGATTGGATCAGAGTCATCCATTATTTGGGGACACATGGCGAAGATCTAGACTATCGAGGGAAGTCCCGATAGAAAATTCAAGCCGGAGGATCAGAGTTTGGGATATCGGAGATCCCGTGGACAAAGGATTGAGGAAATCCATAGTGAAAACTATGATACATTGAGAACCGGCCATCCGTCAGGATAGGTGGCAGAAATCAAGCGTCGTTGGCATTTCGGCATATTAGAGTTTGGAGTTTCACGAGTCAAGCGGACAAGGCATCCGGGACACTTGAAGTCGTGAACAGCGAGAGGCGATCATAACCGTCCCTCTTGAGGGGATGCATGGCAACAATCAGAGCCATCAGGGAAGTCCCGATAGGTGGTATGAATCTGGTCATATAGAGGGAGGTTGTATGGACCCGAGAATCTAGCCCAGGGGACTAGCAGAAGTTGGAACATATCGGGATTCGGAGGATCGCGGATCTTGAAGGCAAGTGCATTTCGACACTTGAAAGTCTGAAACCCAGATAAGGATATAAGGCTGCAGTCTTATGAGGAGTGGTCACATGGACCAGGGCATATCCAGGACGAGCTAAGGCCAAAAGGAGCGCATCGGCGAATCAGAGTTCACGAGTTCAAGAGGATAGGAACTCTTGACGTCGGGGATCACGAAACCCTAAAACCCAAAACTGAGTCGGGGAGAAGATCATGGCTATGTGCAGAAGGCCGTGCGGGTGAAAAAGGACCTATGGATCGGGTTTTTAATGGAGATTCTAGCAGGGAATCAAAAGATTTGCTTCGGCTCATGAATGAATGAGAATGATCCTGTGAGCAGGAGAGCGCGAGGTGGTGGTCGCGTGGAGCATCTCGTCTTGCATCAAGTGGTATTAGAGCCTTGTTCTTGTCTATATATTTTAGGCAGGAAGAGGAAGGAAGAGGTAAAGAGAACTCTGATAAACGTCAAGTGGTATCAGAGGAAAAATTCTCTTTGTATATTTCAAGCAGAGGGAGAAGGTAAAGGAAGACCGAGTACTCGAGACTCTGTGGTGATTGTTTGCAGGTAGGCAGCAACCACGAAGACAGTCAGCAGGACTATAGGAGGAAGCTGGAAACACTCGAGGTACTGAGTAACAGCAACAAGTTTGCTAGGAGAGCAGACAGAGACAACACCATGGTTACTGAAGGCCATAGGCATGCTGAAAGGAAGAGCAAGGTGGAAAAGCTTGTAGAAATGGATAAAGAGCTCTATGAATTAAGGGCAGACATAGAGAAGCTTGAACTGCGGATGCGGTAGAAAGCAAAGCTGAGATGGGTATATGAGTGGCCCATGAAGAAGCTGAAATCAAAATGGCTAGTCAAGGGGTTGATGGTCATAAGACAGAAAAGGTTGTTAAGAGGGTGGTTGAGGTATGCTAAAAACCTCAATGGGCCAGAAGAGGAAATGGTTCAGATATGTGAACCAGAGATTGGGGACATTCTTGGTGAGGAGAATGAATTGGGATCAGTTGAGGATCTCAAGAACTGCCAGGAGGGCAGAGAGGAAATTCCAGTTTGCCAGGTGGGCAACGAGTTGAGATCACTGCAGGATATCAGAGACTGTCATGAGGATAGCCAAGGAATTTCACATTACAAGCTGGTAAATGATATGAGGTCGTTGCAGGATCTCTCAGACTGCTAGGAGGGCAGCAAAAGGTTTCCAGTTTGCTAGGTGGGCAAAGGAACAGAGATGGAATCAGTTGATTCCATGGACTGCCAGGAGAGCAGTGGAAGCATCTCAGATTGCCAGGTGGGAAGAGATGAGCATTCAAGACTATCTGAAAGTCTCATGGACTCGGAGGTGAGTTCAATTCAGCAATGGGTGTTGATGAAGATGGGATCGGTTGATCTCCTAGTTTGCTAGGGAAGCAGCGAGAAAATATCATACTTCTAGGTGGGCAGGGATGAGCAGATGAGACTATCGGAGGGTCTCATAAACTCAGAGGTGAGTTTGGATCAGCATGTGTAGCTGACAGAGGAAGATATGAGAAATCTTATGATGATTGGAGGAATTGGAGTATTCCTACCATTTGTCCAGAAGGAGGCAGAAATCTGTGTTGTAGGTGCATCAATAGAAAAAGAACAGTCAGCTGAGACTGTCAAAGAAGAATTGGAGTAGACTTTGGAAGCTTCCCAAGAAGACGAAGAGGAATATGAGCATTCTAAGGAATGGCTCAAGGATTTCAGCCAGGAATACGAAAGAAAAGAAGCTGTAGCACTAAAGCTAGCAGCAAAGGAAGCCAAAGAGAAGGCAGACAAATTTACCACTCCATGGGAGAGGGAGTTGGAGCTGCTGGAGGATTGGCTGAATAATTCAGAGCCAGCAAGAGAACTAGCAGAAGTTGAGCTGTCAGAGAAGGTGAATGAACAGAAAGTTAGCAAGGAAGAGACTGCAGAGTTGAAGTTTGCAGGAGAGTGGCAACTTCAGGGCACAGATGAAGATGAGGAAGGAGGTGTGGGAGATCACAGTGATCTACCCAACTGCAAAAAAATTTGCAGTTGAGGAGACTGCAAGAACAGGGCCAGCCATTAGAGTAGTTGGATGCAGTAATCAAGGAGATCAGAAGGCTGATGTTGAGGTCAGAAGAAACTACCAGCAAGGAGAAACTGAGCAGAAAGAAGGAAGCAGAGCAGCAGCAGAATGGAGCAGATGAACAGCTCCAGAGGATGATTTAGGATCTAGGAGGATTTCAACATCAGAGATGGGAAGCTCATGAGTAGGAGCTCATGAATTTTTCAGCTAAGGAGTATGATGCAGGAGCATCTCTCCATGTCATCCAGCTAGCCAGCCATCCATGTCGAGCGTGTGCATTCAAATCTGAAGAGAGAGGTGCAGTCCTCATTTAAATCTGAATTAAATGTAATTAAATGTTTAAGTTGTTGAGGTGTGAAATCGTGCCTTTGCGCAGGCTGTAGATAAGATCAACCTTTAATGTTTTTATGGATAAGATCTAGATTCGGATGCGAACTAGACATCCCATTCAATGAAACTCAATAGGGTAGGTAGGTTGGGGGGAAGAGCTCGAAGAGCCCCCTCAGGTAAAATAAATTTCGTATCTCATTTTGGTATGAATGAGTAGTTGAAGAGAATCTACGTGTAGAGAGAAGAGGAGAGAAGAGTCGAGACCTTGTTACAGGCTGTGCTCAGGAACACATTCTAAATACAGGCATTTTCCATTTTAATACAAAGAGCCATTTTTCCTGCATGTATTCTATGTTGAATGGATGTCTGTGAGTGTTCCATTGTATGCTATGAATGTATGTTGTTATCATGCATTTATAGGAGTGTGTTTGATTTCAGGTGAAGGTCTTTGAGGCTTCACACTAGGAGCGTGTGACAGAACAGTGCGGGTTCTGATAGCCATGCACAGAGGTGCATTTATGAATTCTGTGGGTTCAGACAAAGACGTGTTGCGGCACAAGAAATGGAGTCAACAACTCGGTGAAGACCTCAAGTTTTTTGAACACCTTGGAGGCAAGGTTGTGTGGTAGAAGACATAGTTGCCGACAGAATCTCTGAGGAGTTCTGTGAAGCTCTGCCAAGTGGGAATTGAGTATATGCACAGTGGTGTATTGAAAATAACTCTGTTGTGAGTTCTTAGGAAATTGGAGTCACTGAGGATTCTTGACACTCTCCCAGGAGGGCATTGAGAATAGGAACAGATCATTTGGAAGAACTCTACTGTGAGTTCATAAAGAACTAGAATCACTGAGGATTCTGAGAGCTCTGTCAGGTGGGCATTGAGTGGGTGCATAGGTGCACAGGAGGACAAAACTGCTGGAAGTTCTGAGAGAAGATACTCTGTAAGGTGGGCATTGAGATATTGTGCAGGCAGGCATAGAAGAGAAGATAACTCTTTTGAGTTCTGTGATTTGAAGGAAGAATCCACTGAGGGATATTCACAGGGTTGTTGAACACCCTGCAGGCTCAGTAAGAGGTTGCTTGAGAAGAAGGATAGCCAGGAGGGCATCCAAACATTCTCCATCTGTGGGAGAAGGAAGAAGGATAAAATCCCTTAGGGGTCTGAGTGTTTGAGAAGCTCAGGAGGAACAGTGTTTTCATACGTGTGATGAGAACTCAGAGTGAGGATTTCACAAAGGAGAAAGGAAGACAAAGGTCGAGGCCTTTGAAATATTGAAATTCTTCCAACTGCAGGAAGAAAGTGCCAATGCTCAGGAGGGATCACAACAGCCGTCAGATCAACAGGAAGAGGATATCTGGAATGTTAGTTTCTACGTCTAGAAGTAAGCAGGAGGAGAGCGCAGGAAGAACGGATCTAGACTGTTGGATCTTGGTCCAATTACCCGTCAGCAGTCGGATCAGCTAGAAGGTGCACGGTGGTTAAACCATCAGGAATAGCTGAGGGGAAAATCCCGACGAGAGGTGTGGACATCGGGATATCAACATTTGTGAAATCGGCATTCTCGTGGACAGGAGATCGGGTAAGTCCACCTAGAAAACCCTGACACAAATCTGGGCCATCCTTCTGAGAGAGGACACATGTCACATGATCATCCATTCAGGAGATCCAGACACTGGACATCGGTATATCGACACTCGGGGAATCAGAGTTCTCGAGGTCAAGTAAATCAGAGCATTGAAAACTCTGAAATAGTGAGATTGGATCAGAGTCGTCCATCAGTTAGGGACATGTGGCGAAGATCCAGACTATCGGGGGAAATCCCGATAGAAAAGTGAAGCCGAAGGATCAGAGTTCGGGATATCGAAGATCACATGGACAAAGGGTCAGGTAAATCCATAGTGAAAACCCCGATACATTCAGAACCATCCATCCGTCAGGACAGGTGGCAAAGATCAAGCGTCGTCGGCATTTCGGCATATCGAAGTTTGGAGTTTCGCGAGTCCAGAGGATAAGGCATCCAGGACACTTGAAGTCGCGAACAACGAGAGGCGATCAGAACCATCTGTCTTGAGGGGACGTGTGGCAGTGATTGGAGCCATCGGGGAAGTCCTGATAGGTGGTATGACTATGGTCATATAGAGAGAGGTCGTATGAACCCAAGAGTCTAGCCCAGGGAACTAGCAGGAGTTGGAACATATTGGGATTCGGAGGATCCCGGATCTTGAAGGCAAGTGCATTTCAGCACTTGAAAGTCTGAAACTTCGATAAGGATATAAGGCTGCAGTCTTATGAGGAGTGGTCACATGGACCAAGGCATAGCCAGGAGGGGCTAAAGCCAAAATAAGCGCATTGGTGAATCGGAGTTCACAAGTTCAAGAGGATAGGAACTCTTGACGTCGGGGATCAAGAAACCCCGAAACCTGAAACTGAGTCAGGGAGAAGATCACGGTTATGTGCAGAAGGCTGTGCGGGTGAAGAAGGACCTGTGGATCGGGTTTTGAATGGAGATTCTAGCAGGGAATTAGAAGAGCCACTTCAACTCATGAATGAATGAGAACGATCCTGTGAGCAGGAGATCGCGAGGTGGTGGTCGCGTGGAGATTCTCATCCTGCATCACATAAAAAATAATAGGAAATGAAAAAACTTCACAAAAATCACCTAGGAGAATCAACTGTTCTCCTAAAGGAAGAACCATGTCAGGGTCACCATGGTATTCATCCCAGCATAGGGGTAACACAACACCAAATATGGCCATCTCCACCACTACTATAGAAACTTAGGTGTAAAGATTGACACTTCACTCATGGGATGTGACACCTCTATCCACCAATGATTTTAAGGCTCTTGAAACCCACCATATTGAACATATTTACATGGATGAAATAGGATCAACCACTCATACAACAAGAAACAAATAACTGAGCCAAAGGTGAAATCCCCTCCTCAAATGACATAAAATTAGATCAATTGACAACACCATCACGTCTCACATCTAAACCATTTGGTGATTATTTTTCATTTTTCAACAATCCTCACATGATGTTAAGAATTAGTGGGACATATAGTATGGGAGGACCTATTCCAACATATTCTGATGTGATAGGAGGAGTCACAATGGTCACCTCCTTACCATCATTTAGTGATATAGCTTCTCCCACATATTTTCCTTCGATATCAATATTTTCCATAAGGGAAATGACTTTGGTCACATTACTTAATTCCACCAATCTACCTAGCTTTAGTATTCCTATTGTGTCCACACAAGTGCTCACATCCATATTTGTATTTGATGTGGGGAAGAACCTTGGTTTTACTACTAGAATTAAGCTTCCACCTATTTCTAGTACTACCATAAGTGGCTTGACAATTCCAAATGTTGGTATTCCATTTGGTTGGAGTTTCAATATTGGGTCTAGTCCTACCACTAGTATTTTTACAAGCACTAAGGGTAGTAACTCTTTTAGGGGAAGCGATATGGGGGGATTTCAAGGTCTATCAATATTTCAAGCTCCATCATCTCTTTACCAAAATTGATTTTCCAACACAAAGTTCCTTTCTTCGCTCATTTGAACCTACCCAATTTATCAAGGTTGAAAAATACCCCCATCAAACACCATCCTTTATGTCTGAAAATTTCTACAAAGCTACCATCTAATTTTCCCAAGTTTTATGGGAAACCTAGGGAAAATCCTTTCATAAATGTCATGAATTTCCACCTATGGTGTTCTTTGAACTCATTGGTGGATGATAGAGTTAGGTTGAATCTTTTATACAAGACCTTTACATGAAGTGCCAGTAAATGGTACATTGAATTACAAGGTTATTTGTTTAGTGTTGTTTCATCTTTGTCCATGGTGTTATTGATTTATTTCTAATGTCCTATATGGTATGATATTGGAATAGAAATTTTGACATCCGAGGATTAAAGTATGACCATCCATATTTTGATATTTAATAATGGATATGGTAGTTTGGTCTCATCAAAGAAAACTTTATGTATGAATTGCTATCATATTGGTTCATTAATTCATTATTTCCATAGATTTCCAAGGGCTTAACTATGTTGGGGGGAGTAGCTAAGTAGAAAGTTATTTTTCATTCTCTCCATTTAGACTTTATTTCTTCTCAATTTTGCACATTGTTGGGTATTATTCCACATGCTCCTAGGTTGTCAATACATCCATTAAAACCTACTCCTAGAATTCATGCTAATGGCATGATTGGTTTTGTGTCCCATCATTTTTTTGGCTAGTTGACTAGACAAATGAGTCGGATGTATATATTTAGAAATCCACCAGAACTCCACCAACGCCTCAAAATTCCATTATCCCTAATTATACCTCTAACGTTCATTCAGTGCAATCCACTAATCTTAAGAATGATCAACAAATTGGGCGAAAGAAGAAGAATAAGAAGAAGAATTATAATTCTAGGCAAGGGACTACTAAAAACAAAAATGATAATATGAGAGGCACAAAGAAGAAGAAAAAAATGAAGTTTCCCCAAATTATTTACAATGAATATAATCACACCCATTAGTGTCCTCATATAGAAGAGATTCAACACTTTTTATATTAGTAGGGAGCTCCATGTCAACCCACTATTATAATGAGTCCATTCCCACTATGACAACAATAAATGGTTGCATCAAAGCCTAAACCTCCACAAGGGGGCACACAAGGAAACCTATAGTATGGAGTAAATATCCTGAATGTGAAGTTTTACATGTGTTATCAAATTATTAATATCCAAACTTGAGCTCATAATTAAAATAATTTTGAGAATGTCCTTTTGGATAACGATCAATATTCTACTCATCCTAGTGTCCTTCTCTAGATAGAGAATATATCATATGATATAATGCTTCACCCATACAAGGGTGTTCTACGAAGGTCAAAATGAAATCCTAATGCATAGGATGCCCATAATTATAATATTGTGGAAGACATAGGCCAAGCACCATGTGCCATGTCTACCCTTGAATTCCTTCAAAGATGCTTGATGCAAGAAAAAACATTATTTTATGCTATATGTGGAGTTTTTCCCTCAAATAATTTCGTAGTTACTTTTTGCATTGACTAGAGTCATCCTAGGATCATCCACCAAATATATTTTAAAATTAAAGTCACTTTGCTTGACAAATATATTCATATTTTTTGTTGATGTAGGAGCCTCGACTTGCATCATGTCCTTGTCATGTTGGAGAGCCTTAGGGTATCTAGAGATCATTCAATCAAACACCATGTTAAAACAAGTTTAGTTTCATATGTTTGTAATACCCATGTTTCCCCTAGTTTGTAAATATAAATATAATTGCACAAGAGACTATGGAAGACTAGATATTTGTAAATGTTGTATTTGATGAACATTTGTATAAAAGGTCAATGTATGCATTTTCTTTTATTAATAGAAAATGAATAAGTATTGAATAACTACTTAAAGGGAGGTTTTCCAAGATAGACCATGGATGTTATGAGAGAGATGGTGAGGGAAACCATAAATGGTTGAGATGACCCCCACCAAACCAGTACCTTATTGGATTTAATGACTCAAACTTAGAACAATCCTATGAACCATAAATTAATTAGAAAGTCAAATTGGTATATGGAAGAGTCCTCCTCAAGAGTTAATGAGGAGATGGGGAAGAGTACCCATCTGCAAGACTTCCATACCTGACCACAAATCGGGGATTCAGACCCACGCAACCTTTCTACAGAAGGAAATAAAAGAGGTAATTCGTGGGTAGAGAGATATCGATGGGGAGAGCAGATTCAAAATACCAATCTCGAAAAGAGAAAAATAACAATTACAACTATATGGTTTGAGGAAGAAATGGGAAATAAGTTTGTTCTGGGTGCAAGAATATGTTGGCATGGTTTCATTTCAAGCTGACAAATGGGGTTGATGAGTGACTGTGGAAGAACTCGTGTAGACCTCCTTTCTTGGTACAAATAAAAACTGTTGCCAAGGTCCCATGGGAGGAGGAGAGTAACCTTCGTCCCTTACTATCACTGAGAAAGAAGAAAGAGTCTCTCTCAGAGAATTATGGTCTAGCTCAAGGTGGCCAGCAGTAAATCCGTTCAGGAGTGGTTTTACCTATGGTTGGGTGGAAACAAAAACACCTTCCAGCATTCGCTTCATGAACTTTGGTTTTAGTATAAGTATTTTCATACTGTGTGTGTTGAAATGGAAATGGTGATTGAATACATATATATGTTTATGAATGATTTCTTTGTTGAATTTTTAAGATGGATATATGTATTATCTCTCTTTGAACTCATGATTTTGAATGGTCGTATGTTTTCCCCATCTTAGCAGTTAGAGAGGTGGGGGGCGTAAGTCAAGAAAAGGGTCGAGGTAGGATATAATCGAATGTTTAAAGTCCTGCTGACCTCTAGAATCTACCTTCGAGTAAATACTAAGTTCAAAACCTATTAAAGGAGGGAACCTCCTTCATACCTTTCACCCATGTGATCAAGGGATCATGCCTGTTTCCTTAACCAATTCATGACTAATAGGTTATAATGTAGCTCACGATATTTTTTGAACGATTCATGTGACCGAGGTATGGGAACCCTACGCTAGGCCCAGAAGGAGCTGAGCCTTTCTGGCTTTGAAAATCCAGGAGTTCAGAGCTTCAGAGTGTTTCTGCCGTAACATCTGTAAACAGGATGAAGGAAAATTATAGTTATGGTTACCCATAAGGTTGACCGACACCTCGTGGTCTCCCTAAGTATGGTAGATAGACCTATCACACCATTAAACCTTCATCCATTTACCCATTGTGGAGTAACACGAGCCACCAATTTCTGGGTACTCGAGAGTCCCCTTGGAAGTTGGATTATGTTGGTTTCTTATATGAGTTATACCTTTAACATGATCAACCCAGGTTCATGTCTACTAGGGATCCAATAAAGCCTCTAAAACTATCGGCCCTCCTAGTAAACCAGAAGGAAACGAAGTACACAGAGTGCACTATGTAGTATCACCTGAGATAGTTCTATGGGTGGATGAAAAGCTCAATTTCTTGCAACCTAGGAATGAGTGAGGATATGGGATTGTACTATGTGATCTTTAGTCCATTATTATAGCATTCATCTATCTTAGTTATTATGTCGTTCTTTATTCATGCATGTAAATCAAAAAATCTAACTACTTCATCAAAACATTCATCTAAGATTTAACCATTGACAACAAAGACATAAATAATAACCATTCCACATAACACATGATTTACCATGGTTCACCCCCTCCTAGGCTACGTCCACAAATATTTGTCTCTTAACCTTTTTTATTATCGTTCTATAATATATGGTGCCATGTGTGCTACAACTCCATTCATACATTCATAAAACAAACTCCTCAACCTTTACATGGCTGACTAGATCGCACTAGGCTTCTAATATTGTGATCTAACCCTCAAGGTCTAGTTACTATTCTCTCCTACAACTCAACAAATTACAAAAGGGTCTAAGATTACAATCATGTTACTGATCTGTTACTCTATCTCACGTGAGTAACACATAACAAAAACAACCAAGACACCCCACCCACCCTAGACCTCCTAGGTGTCTATTTATATCTATACTTGGCTCATCAACCATTACATTCTCTTACAAAAACATAACCTAGTTAGGTATTCTTGCATGTTGGCCTTGCACACTTCTCTCCTCTGCATGTGCACTTTCTTCTGCTTCTTTTCCTGCCAGTTTTCTTTCCTTCCCCTCTTCTTGCATGCACACCTCACATGCTTTTTTGCCAACTTTCTTTCCTCCACATCATGCCTTTCCCAAAAAATGGGTCTATTCCTAATAAGGCCCCAACACTGACATTATGACTCATCCCGGGTCACTACCTGACTTATGCAATTATCATTGCTTGCTTCATGCTTCGAATACTGCTTGTCGCATTGTGTCATACATTTTTGTTATCCACTGGCACTGTTGTTGAGCCTGACTATTCTTGTTGTCCATAACAATGACTACCTTCTCTGTGATAGGAGATTATTGTATCTCTCCTCCTTCAGATCCGATCTAATCAATGCTCTTCTTAGTTGCATCACTCTTCATGACCAATTGCTATGCCTTTTCTTGCAGGGGCTCCAACAACGCCTGTCTTTTTGTCTTCTGCACTTGCAGTGATTTCTCTTCCAACTACATGGCCTTCATCTCGGTGGTCATTTTGATCTTCTCTAGTAGTGAATTTTTTTTATGTCGGTGCTTCACCTCCGTCATTGTTGCATGGAGTTGATTTTCCTTCTCTTTAAGTTCCTAGAGGCTCCCATCATTTAAGAGGTGTGTCCAGAGCTACACGCTCTTCTTTAATAGCTTGGTGACTATCTGTATACTTTGGTTGATGCTCTCTCGAGTTGTTGTTGCCTCATGTTCTCATTTCCCTCTGACTTATGGAGGAGTAGTGGGTGTGACATTCTCCTCCATATCTTTTATTTTCTCCTTATACTCCTGGATAGTCTGCTCTATACTGCACAATTTCTCTTCTGATGACCCTACCTCCTCATCTGTTCTTACAGGAATTGATCGAAACATCATGTGGAATTCATTCTCCATCTCTTCCACTTTTGTTGTTCTCACTCTTTCTATTGCAATTCAAGGGTGAGGGATTCCTTCATTGAGATATTCTCCATCTAGGATACCTATAGGTTTGTGGAATCCGCTCTGGTTCTGGATTGAATCTCTGGTGTGACACTCACCTGAAGTTAGTACAACTCTTTTGTTGAAATCTTGGCCAATTCCACATCCAACATCTCGATTTCTTTGAGGGGTTTCTGCACTATTTCTTCATCAATGAACATAATCTCTGGCATGATGATGAAATTGGCGCTTGGTTGTGCTGCAAACTGCACTCCGCTTAGAATTTTTGGAAAAACCAGGTTCCCTCCTGCTTGTGTCTCTAGCCCTCCGTGAACACTGCTCTCAGCTTGGGCCTTTCATTTGTCTTGTGGGGATGAGGCCCCCACCTATGGTACACCCTTTGTACTATGACTTGTAATACCTTTGGTTCGTGGTTCTGTGGTGCTGAAATAGTGGCCTGCTCGATGTGTTTTTTCCCTTGTCCCCTCGAAGTATCAGATCCAGTTCCTTCATGGTCCTCCTATATCTGCTCGACCTCTTGGGTGGGGTTTTTCTCCTCCTCTATCATCACCTAGTAACTAATTTGCAAACTCAAACTAGTCTTCCCAAGTTGGATAAAGAAGTATCCATCTGGTTGTACCCACAAGAAGTATTGGACTAGCGTGATTTTCATATCCATCAACACACCATCAAGTGTTAGTACAATGTAAAGATACAACTCCAACAAATGCCACCTGGGAGCCAATTACCATTCTGCAACAATTTCCTCATCTCAAGCCTTGAGGACAAGGCTTTTTCTTAAGTGGGAGGGCATGTTAGGTACCTAAAATCCCTAAACCTCACATAGGTATAATAATATATTTTCCATGTAATAAAGGACAATATTAATAAGGCCTAGTAATAAGGAAGAATAAGTCAAATGTAAGAGGACCTAATAAAATCTTTCGCTTCTAGAAGAGCTTCCCCTAGATTGTTCTTTTGGTAGATATATTTAGTATAAATAAGACTCGAGGGAATGATAAGTATTGTATTGAGAATCATTTTAATAGAGAACTACTCTATTGGAGGTTTCCCCCTCGAAGAGGCAAGTGAACATTGTTTCCTATCAATAAAGATAGTATTTTGGTGTTGTGGTTTCATATACTATTTTGTTTTGTTGTTATTCTCTCCAATATTTCTATTTTTCTTCTATTATAATAGATATGGTACCATACATAATGGGCTCTACCTAAAGAATCAATATGTGTAAGGAACATTGTTGTGTATTCCTTTGTACCATATTGTATTTTTAAGGTTTTCGTTTCTAATTTTTGTATTATAGATCATGATTTTTTATTGGAGGTTTATATTGGATTTATTAACTTCTACAATAGTGTTTTTATTATGTATACATGAATTTGGACATTTTATTTAATACTTTTATATGGTTATATTCAATGAACAATGAGGTACATGTTTTAAATTGGCATATAGAAATAGGTTTTTCCTTCCATTATGATCTTGTAGTATTAACCATTCATTTTCCAACATTATGCCTTAGGTTTGATCCCACTAGGTTGCAACATTATCCCTTATATTTATTGCATGGAATAACATGTGTGATAGTTCCTACCCTTCAAGGGGAACCCTAGTTAGCATTCCCTTTGTCATTTGGTTCCCATGCTACATTTATTCATAGGCTTGGGAACCAATATTTATCCCTCCCATGACTAAACATTCAAACCTTATTCCTCTCTCTTAATATTTTTTTCCCATGTCATCAAGGGGTTCTTATCATCATTTTTGTTACTTTATGGTTTCATATGCTTATTTTTTATATGTCCTAGTTTTCTTTATCCTACTTACCACCATTGTAGTCACTCTTGACCTCTTGTCTTTTTCATCAATTTGTCTCCATTTTGCAACCTTTAACCTTGGAGAAATCTGTTATAAGTTGATATCACTCACCCACCACATTTTTTTCATTTTCTTTTTCATTGTTCTATTCCATGCACTTGGAACACAGTTGAATTCCATTGATCCACTCATTTTATCCACTATAAGATACTTTTATCTCTTTTTCACTCATAAAAAAGAAGAAAATGACACACACAAAAATTTAAGGAATATAGAAAACAAAAGAGGGGGAGGAGGGAGAGATAGAGAATCTTGAGCTTTACTCAACTTAGTGAAAATTGTCAGTGGTTGTCTCCATTGAAAATGTCACCTATTTTTTTCATTTTCTTATAGTTTGGATATAGTTTACCTTAGGATATGTACCATGATTATGAGTTATCAATGCCTTTGACTGGTGTTGTGCCAGTCACAACAACCCTCCATTTCCTTTGTAATCCATTTGTAAATTTATTTCAAGAAATGGAGCCCCTTACCTTTTTTACTTTGATAATATCATCTAGTAGTTTCCTTTCTTAAACTAACATCAAGTTCATCTTTCTATTTCCACCTCCCTTAATTTACATTTCTCAAAAAGGGAAAACAATTTAAAAATTATTTCAAATAAGTCCTTTGTATTTTTTGCAAATTCGATCAGAACCCCTTCAATGCACATCGTAGGATTTACCTTCAACTCCTCCAATTTAAATCAAAGGATTTTCTAATAACTTTGTCGATGAGAATTCACCCTATGACGAGCCTTCCCCATTTCACTAATTACTTGTAACTCCTCTGATGAAATCAGATGAGTTAACATCAACTCTTTTGATTTCATTGAAGGAGTTTCCTCCATCAACACCGATAGAATTGGAACAACTCATGTTATGTTCTCTGATGTATATTGGAGGACTTCCCATGAATTCCATCCATGTTCATCAAAGGAATTAACCTCCAATCCACTGATTTTAAGCCATACCTACCCACATTCAATTATTTTTTCACCCAACATTATAAATACATCACTCCCCCTTTTTATCTCCATCTCATCGAGTGCCAACAATAAGAAGGTATCCCTAAAACAAGAGTGTACCGAGTTGAAACTCGAGCACCATCAATCAATCATGATTGTCCATGTGGCATATGGTAGCCAGGTAATACCTCAATCCACCACCTGCAATTTAGGGTTAGGGTTATTCTAATTTCGTTTTCTTTTATTTATTTCTCGTAGGATCTCTTACGCCTCCCACAACTACTACAATTATCCGCTTGGCATCCCTACCACAATCACCTTGCACTTCCCTTCATCAGTTTTTTATTACCGCCATATCTCTTTTAAATCTAGATCTTACGCCTTATCATGCCTCATTTTAGAGATTCTAAGACACCAATGACATTTCCTTTCTTTTACATCCCTAAACCTCTCCACATCTGAATCCATCCTACAAGGGAAATATATCTCTATCCACAATCTTTAGATCGACCAAAAACTAAAAAATCAAGTCTAAAACCTCTCAACTAGAAATATTAATGATAGTCTATATCTAACCTTGCATTAAATCTTGGACCAAATTCATTGGAGAGATCAACCTTATTCTTTAAAAAATTGCGGTGAAATCGACCCAAACCACTGCCCTTCCATAAACTTATCGAATCCCTAGTCCTCAACTCCTCTGATCACATTAGAGGAGTCTGCATTAACTCTTATGATGTGATCGAAGGAGTTGAGATTAACCTCACCGATCTGAGACACACATAAGATCTTTTCATGACAGATGCATCGATAGGCATCAAAGACTTCCAAGTTAACTTTAGTGATGTATGTCATAGAACTTTCCAACAATTACTTCGATTCACATCGGAGGAGTTGATTTTAACTTCATCGATTTTCTTTATCTAGAAAAACTTCTCAAAAAATATACCTATGGTTATCAGAGTCCTTAATACCAACTGCGTTGATGTTCATTAGAGAACTTGTTAAAAACTCCTCTCATTTCCATCATAGGAGTTAACATCAAAGCCTCTATTTTACCTTTTGGGCACATTTTGAGTCATTTTCTTCTTCAATACTCACCAGATTAGTCACAATGCATACTATTATATTATCATCCTCAGATGATGAATCTCCACCTAGCATTAACACCAATAATTACTCATGTATAGACTCTAGAAGACTTAAGCAAATTCTTTAAAAATAAAAATTTGTTCAAATACATAAATTGGTTATAGTCTTTTCTCTCACATTATCTCTGTTTGTTACTCTGCAGGGGAAAACATGTCTCCTAATAGAAGGGAAATGAGTAGAGAGCCAAATAAAAAATCCTTTGCCAATGACCGACAAGTTGAATATGAACCATAAGTGGTTGGATATATGTATGATGACACCTCTAGACTTCCAAAAAAGGAAGGAGAAACATTCAAATGGGAAAATGTATATAAGATGTGTTCAAAAAAGAAAAACTTCTCCATCAACACCGAGGATTAGGATGAGCTAAAAATATTCAATAACATCATAAAATATATAATGTTCAAGGTAAAATATCACACAACTTTATTCCCTTATGTAGACAACATAACCTGGATCCTAAAAACTATATATTTGAAATACATATACGTTTGTAATTCTAGGAAAGAAAACATAACATCGTTTCACCGAAATACCTAGAAAAATGATATCATATTGGGAAGGGGATCAAAATGTTGGATAATGAACTCCTCGATGAGTTTTAATAAACATCCAAATACCTATTCTCCAAATGGTATAATGAAGACAAGAAATTCAAGAATAGACCCAAGGGAGAATACCCCACGAGTGCTTTAAGGAAACCATATCAATATATGGTAGTTATATGGGGAACCATATGCTACTCAATTCCCCATGTTTTACATGACTCTAATATATTACTATCTATATTAAGGACTTTCATTCAATTTGGATGACATCCTGTCATCCAACCTAACAGTCTCTATACCTACAGTGGTAGGATATCAACCGGGAAATTTTCCATTTTTCCACATGTCTTCCTACCTCTTGGATATCATGTGCCTTGCCCACCAATACCCAAACATGGGATGGAAATGGAAACCCTCTAATGAGCCCATTCATGTTTATTTCAAAGTTCTCTAGGAGAAAAAATACATAATAAAATATCAGAAGATCTATGTACATTTTCAAGACCCTCTATATGGATTAATATTCTGCAAGATAGCCCCATGCATAACTGAAAATGATATTGCAGTCATAAATAGGATTTTGGAATGGTACCTTATGGATCATGGTACACATATCAGAATGTACAGTGCCACTAAAACTCCCCATCTTCTCCCCAAATTTGTACTAGATAAACTAGTACTCCAAGAAGTTGCATATTAGACAATAATACATGGAGTAGGAGGAATGATCTACTAGGGGAAGAAAGAAATATGGCTTCCACTTTCGCTTTACATTGAGCTCTACTCATTTTCCAACACCAATAAATCACAAGATGAAGTAGATATCTTACTCGCATATCATTTTGGTGAGGAAATATTCAGAAGACATGACCCTAAAGGAGTTGTAAGAGGCCTTTTCAATAATGTTGGATTTACTTGGGAGTACAAAACATATGTTTGGGAATAATAATAAGTGCATGAAAATGAATTTAATTATGATGATGTTATCATATAAATACAAGTTCATCCTATAGGGAGGATTGTATAAGAAGAAAGAGGAAAGTAAGAAGCCCTAAAAAATGAAGCAGAAGGAGCATTGAGAATATCATCCCCCACCTCACACTATGTACACTCAAGATCAACAAAAGGAGGAGAAGAAATGCCAACAGAAAAGAAAATATTCAAAAGAAAAAGAATGATGTTTCCAATAAAAATTGAAAGCTGGAAGAAGTGAAAGAGAAGGCTCAGAAAGAAGAAAAAGTAGCAGCACAAAAGGAGATCGAGTGGAAAGAGGAAACAATAGAAGCAAGATAAGTTTCTGAAAAAGAATCCAAGGAAGTGATTGATTAAGAGAGATGAAATAAAATTGTTGATATAAGAAACGATGGCACTCAACCAATGGATGTTGATATCCAAGAAGTGTCAACAGATGAAACCAACACAGAGACACCATTCAACAATATAGGAATGGGGTTTTGGGCTCCAATTCAGCCAATTGAACTCCCGAATTTGAGAAGCTTCACTTATGAAAACAATACTGGGAAGATTGTGCAAGAACAAGTGAATAAAGTTCCAACAACTCAAGGGATTCTAGTATATGTCCTAACACAAGTTACCGTAACGAGGGATGTTAGGTAAAATCCCATAGATGCTACTACAGCTGGAACACCATTCATGAGTGAAAATGAGGATGTTGTTAGCAATATTTGTCAGCAAAATTAGGAGAAAGGGGAAAGAATTAGGGAGTTGGAAGAAAGACTCCAGGAAGTGAAAATTGATGAAAGTAGTATGCAGAGTTTCAAAGCCAATGTTGAGAAGGTTATGAAAGAAATGGAATAGGACATTATAAATATGTATTCTCACTTACACCTCTTCCAACAAGAAGCTACCACAATCATAAAGAAAAATATTCAAATAAAATGAAAACTTACCTAGTTCAACATGATCCGAGAAGGAATTAACGACATTGATAGGTGGGTTGCAGAGAATCCTGATGCACCAGTCGAGCTATATCGATCATCAACCTGAGATAGGAAGACAATTTTGTATTCACTAGACCACTGCCAACAATTTGGGAAAATAGAAGATAAATAAGTCACTAAATTTATGGTAGTATGATCGAGAATACATAAAGCCACACAAGAATTGATTAAAGGAAGTCAACTACCTCAATTAGATGAGCTTGGTAAAAATATGGTCGCAAAAGAACTAGTAGACAGGGTGCATGATAACACAAATAACAAAATATTAGTTGTCGAAGAAACCACCAGAATTACTATAGATCTGATAGAGCGTCATCTCCTACAACCTATCAAATTGCATACTGTTGAGTTGAGAAAAAGGTACAAACATTCACCATATTACTATGGTTTGTGATATATTTTTTTTTGACTTTTCGATTAATTTGAAGTAATTAGGAAAGAAAATGGTTAAAAAGTCTTCTAGAAATATTATTGAATGATATTAGATAATTTCTGAGATTTGGTTTGAACTGTTTTGATTTTATTGCAGAAATGGACAATTGTTTTTAACTCAAGATAATGAAGAAGATAATGAATATGCACAATCCATTGGAGATCGAAGAAATCAGGCACAAAACAATTTAAAGTAAGATTGACTCTTTATATTGTAATCTTCATAAATAGAAAAATAAATCATGAGGATCTCTCGATCCTCAGGATATCCTAATTTACTTTTATTTCATTGTAATATATAGAGAATAGTGAAAAATAGAGATATACCCAAGGAATTTAACCAAACATTCAGATCTCTTAGTGGCTGACATTTTGTACAAGCAATCCCATTGTAAATGATTTACCAGTTATGGAATTAATGAAAAATTCAAGCGTTTTGAGCATCTTTGCGTACTGCGTTTTTCGTAGAAGTACCTTCTGAAGACCGCGGGCCTAGTCGGAAGGAGTTACTGTCTCACCTGTAATCGTATCAATTATGTTTTAGTTCTGTGATTTGAATTTCCTTTCAATAGTTAAGATAAATTTGTGAGTGTGTTGATAATTTTATGAATTAGTTATGATGTTCATTTGCTGAGAATAGATGTTTCATTTAAGCATTATCGATTGTTTTTCCATTTCCAGTTGTTGTTAGATTATCACTTGTGAATTCCTTTCATTTTCACATATGTTGTTCCTTTATCAAAATCACATATGTTGTTACCTTCGCTTAATTCACAATTGTTGTTCCTTATTGAATATACAGTAGATCATATTTCTTTTCTAGCAGGTTAAATAATCATTGAGAGATTGACTCATTAAGTGATTGTGTAGATTAAATTAATGTTTCTTAGATAAATGAATTCAACAAATTGATTGATGTTTTGATTCATGGTGTGTTATTGATCAGATTACAATTCTGTTGAGTGAGTTATTAGTTTCAGAGTTTTTAATGAATGAGTGAAGAACTTGATTATTGCAGTAATTTAGATAGACTTAGATTTTCTTTAACTGAATTATCTACACTATTTAAACCTCTACAAATATTTTCATATACTTTGTTGACATTATTGAAAGAGAATACAAATCCTTAGTTGATAAATTAATGTCAGACTAAGTTTGTTTTTAGGACATCGTTAGAGCTGAACATTTTGGTGTCGTTGTCGGGGAGAATGTCAAACATAGCATAGGTTGCATCTTTGGAGGATGATGTATTGAAAACATAAGGTAAGAACCTACTTAGGAAAAAAGTGAAATGCTTGTGCCAACACCTACCTTCGGTTGATGCATAGAGGTTATATAGGTGCATAGAATTTGTGTCTGTTTGTATGAATAAGAAGAAAGAACCTAAAAAATTAAAACCCCCACCAAAAAATACAAAATCCCAGGGCCCGATGCCCCTTGGAAGGAGCACTTTCATCAACAAAATCATCTAAAAAGATGAATCTCAAGCCTTGATTGGACCTCGAAAAGGTTCTACCCAAATCCCTCAAGCAACAAATTCACCAACTGCAGCTCATGTTGAGGTTCATAGCAGAACTGAAGGTCCTGAACCAAGTTTCCAAAATACACATACTCCACCTTTCAATCCTTTAGATGAGGGAAATTCTTGTAATTTGAAAGAAGGAGAAGGGGAGACTAGTGGAATTCCTGAGGCAAACCCACCACCTGAACATGGATCTCCTGTGATTTTGGTAGGAGAAGGAACACCTGAAATCCCAGATATAGGTAGCACGATTAAATCTCCTAAGGGACCAAGTAATCAACCACCTTGAATAAAAAACCCAGACCACGAAATCCCTGAATATTATTGGCACATTTTCAACCAAATGGCACAACAAAATCATTCGTGACATCTAACTTCCACTCTGGAATATCCTATAGTTTATCTAGTTGCTAATGCCCCAATGAAAGCCATTCCATTATAGAATCTTCCAACCTTCAACGGATTGATCTCAGAGGACCCTGACACATTCTTATTCGAGTTCGATGTCCTGTTTAGAGGCTATGACTACACCTCTAAACCCCGGAAACTAAAACTATTTCCTTCCACTTTGAAAGGAGCAGCTTTATGATGCTTTATGAGATTAGGGGGAGGAACTATAAACTCATGGGATGAAATGAAACAAGCCTTCCTTACAAAATATCAAGACTACTATAGAACCAGGGAATTGAAGGATGAAATATTTAAGATGACTACAAGAGAAAATGAAACACTAGAAGAATATGTTGAAAGATTTCAATATAACCTATAGAGATCACCTTATGATACACTACCAGGTGAGGTACTTAAAGACACTCTAATAAAAGGTATGAAGGATGAATGGGTAGAAACATTAAATTTAATGGGAAAAGGTGACATTTATCAAGAAACATATGATGAAATTGTCCAATTGTGCATCAGGTGTTCACGTGGAAGTACACGAACTAGATCAGGAATACAGGATCCCATCACCAGAAGTAGCAACATTGCTAGAGGGAGTGTCACCCAAGCAAAAATTGGTAATCTTTTAGAAATTTTTAAAACTAATATTTTTGGTACTCTGATTACACAATTGGATGTTCTGCAGGTTAAAAAGAAACAAGCATAAGCAGAACAATCATTGGCTATATTTTTTCCATGATGTAGGAGGAAACATGGTTCAAGAAAGTGTCCCTTGGACATGGTTCAGACTTTCACCATCTATTCCAAAGACCATGCGACAGAGCAATGCCCATCACTCCTAGGACTAAAATTTTTCTGTAAAGAAGCAGAAGAGGAAAAAAAACTGGTATCTCTAATGGCTCAACGTCGCCAATGGCAGGATCGATCCCCAGGTATGCTACAAGGTCCTTCCTCTTTCTTTTCTAGGCAGTATAATAAAAAACATAATTCTAGAAAGACATGGCAGGGACAACCATTTGCTAACCCCACTTGATAGTCCCAAAAATATCCTACTACAGCCTAGCCAAATCATGCATCAAAGAAGTGTAGCAGGTACTTCAGTCCAACCAAGCAGCTTCTACGACACCATTAACAATGGAAATATCAGGAACAAGCAATGCGCCCACACAGTTACGCCAGATTGCTGAGAAAGTTGAAGCTCACCTTTGACAAGGTCAAGAATACATAGAGAAATCCACCCAGGCTTTGGCGCAAGCATAGAGCGCACATGAAGAGCGATGGAGAAAGGAAGAAAAAGAGAATATTGACTTACAAGTGAAATGGGAGGAGGAAAAATCCCAGTTACAATAGAGCAAGGACCAGTTGCTAGCATAGCAACTTGAAACACAAGAAAGAGTTCACAAGGCACTGCGCTCTGTGACAATCATAGAAGTGAATATGGAAGATCGACTTCTGCAGCAGGTGACCCAACTGGAATAATTAATCCAACAACTTCAACAGTGCATCACAGATCTGGAGCTCTGCACCATGCCTGAGACACCCCAAGAGATAAGAGATCTAAGAGAGGTCGTTGCTCGAATCACAGTCGACCAATTAAAAACTTTGGCTTCGGAATGTAGGTAGGTAAGCACCAGAAGTGCCTAGACCTATGAAACCCTCACAGAGAATCCATAATTACAGACATTGGAGGCACAACCCCACGAAGAAAAGAAGCATGCAAACGTGCTACAAGCGTAGATGAAGTCTGTGACCCCAGTCAAATGAATGAAGAGGTTCGCAGAGCAATGCACAACACAACAACAAGTACACACGCTGCAAAGTAAAGTAATGGACATCTCTCAATGACTGAAACCACTCCAAGAGAAGGCATGCCAACTGTTCACCGAAGTTGAAATCTATGGAGCTCAAATCGTACAGGGTGTGATCACTATAGAACAATGCCTAGAAGGACCACTCAATGACACAGTACTCTAGGAATTTACTAAACAAGAAGTTGTTGCACTACAGCAAGTCGAAGCCGCTCGAGCCAAACTCGAGGTGTTCAAAGAGGAATTGGTCATACTTGAGTGACTCAATATGAGTCACAGATGAGTGTTGGGGGCCTTGTTATAACCCTAAATTGCACCACACATGCTTACTTGGCATCAGGCCAACTCATATCCCTTCATTGCCAAAACATCTGCTGAAGAACCTCTTTGAAAATCCTCTTGGGTCAAGTCCCACATGCCCTAACCCACTACTGCACACGCACTACTGCATTTGGGTCAAATTTCGACGGCGCGTTCGCCGCAATTTCCACTTTCTATTGTCGGAAGACCGACAAACCTCGGACCCCCTCAAACGTCGTTTCACATGACGTCATTTTTCCGACGACCTAGTTTTCGTCTATATTGTGACGTTTCAAACATGGCAAGAGAGACGTTGCAAACGTGGCAAGAGAGACGTTGCAAACGTGGCAAGAATGACGTTTCAAACGTGGCAAGATCGACGTTTCAAACGTGGCAAGAGAGACGTTGCAAACGTGGCAAGAAAGACATTACAAACGTGGCAAGACCGACGTTTCAAACGTGGCAAGTGAGACGTTGCAAACGTGGCAAGTGAGATGTTTCAGACATGGCAAGAGAGATGCTTCAAAGGTGGCAAGACCGACATTTCAAACGT
>SNQJ01S0059689.1:73511-84698 GCA_010110895.2 Picea sitchensis | reverse complement strand
CCCCCTCGAAGAGGCTTATTATCTGGAATTATCTCGTTTTCAAGGCGTTGAGTACTTTTTCTGAGGTTTTTCTATGCTATATTGATATTTGGTTCTTAACATTGCTTCCATTTCATTGGACCAGTACCTATTTGACTTCAGTGATCATGGGAGATCAGATTGTAATCCATGGTATATAGATATCTTCATATTGATTTTTGAGACTGGTTTCACTGGGCCTTGTTCGTGACTATGATAGTTTTTGGAATATAAACGCGTTTGTATTTTCCTATTTATGGCCATGAACACTTCTTTGGTATATTTTCCACATGGATCTACATTGTATTCTTGGCAGCCATGCATGCAAAGACAGTACGTAATGTAATGAGCAATTGAGTTCATCCATCTGGTTCTCTACCACTCCACTTCTGGGTTATTTATAATGTATTTCGGCCATTGCAGATACTCTTATGATCTCACACATTAGGGGGCATTTTTTATAGCAATATTTGCCTCACCATTGCTATTTTTCATAGAGGTCCTTTTTCCATTTCCTTATGCAGACTTATCATCCCTTTTTTGAATCCAGAGCTAAAACATATGTTTTTCCACATATACGCTCCCTATCAGTTACACAAGATGCGTATACGCTTGTTTCTCCACTACAACTCACGCATATCAGGATTTGTGCCAGAAAATACAAAATGAGGTCGGGTTTCCATGTCATGATAGAAGATCTCTGATCCTTAGCCTTCCATATACTAGAAACATTCCAACTCAACCCTTTAGGTGCATTCTAAATGCTATAAGAGAACAATTTCGAGCTATGGAAAAAGAGAGAAAGCATTCAACTTTGAGAGAAAAGTTACTCTGGAGAAATTACTTCATATTGAGTCTGCATCCCTTTGTTCCTCAAGTCTAAACACAGTGTTCAACTCCCAAGCTCTTCCCTCATTGTTGAGAGGACCTCTTTGCCTCTTTCTCATGAGCTTGCCTTTGGTGGAGGATTGAAGTGGTGGAGACCTAGTTGGAAGGAACTTGGTTTCTTGGTTTTGAACCATGTCGACACGAAAGTCTGTAATGTTGACACTTCTGTTGATCAATTATTAATAGAAATACTCCTTTCCCATCCTATTGGTATCTTGAAAATATATGATTATTATCCATGGGCATGTTTGTAATGTATATTAATGGATTATGCTATCTGATGTGCTAACTCCTTTTATATCATCACTATATACTTGCTTTGCTTGTTTGTTGAGAACTTCTTGCAGGTATAAAGCTTTGGTTCAAAGTGTTCAACGATGGAACATCATCAAACATTGGATCGAGGTAGGCCTCTTTCTTGTATTGCATGTTAGTCTATATAACATATATTGAAATTGAGTTGATTTCTGCAGTCATACTTGTCTATTGTGGTTTACCCTTGGCCATAGAGAGTTTTTCCCTTGTAACACTTGGCAGTGCAGAGGTACCCCAGTAGGTGAGGAGAAGATATCTGAGTATTCTTCCATGACCTTATCTACTTGCTTCTGCCTTGTGGAGAGGTTGGCCGCAGAGACCCTGGATGTGGCTGTGATCTTTTGCTTATTCTGAGAGTGAATAATGAAGAAGACAAACTCCCCCATCTGAGAGATGACCTTCCTGCATTTCTTAGCAGAGATCAAGGAAATATCACTAGGTGGGACTGCCTTGGGTATCCTGTACAATTTCCTATTCAAAGTAATAATAACACTACGAGGCCTAGACTCATATACAACATGAAATTTCCATAAATAAGGTTGGCCCAATAGAACATCACAAAGTTCGAGAGGAGAAACATCACACAATACCTCATCTTTTAAGGGATTGATGTCATACGACAGTCGACACTATTGGCTGGCGTGGAGATCGCTTCCTTGGCGGAGCCATCTAATGGTGTAGGGTTGTGGGTGCGATGTTGTCGATAGGGCCAGCCACTTGATGACCTCTGCTAAGATGAGGTTCTTCTGGATACCTCTATCCATGATGAAGTACATGGAGGTGCATTTTACCCATATCTGTGAATGGAAGAGGCATTTTCCTTCTTCTGGCTCATCTGGTTCACCAGGTTGCATCTTGGTGGTAGCAACGGTGGCACTGAGTTTTGCGTCGATCATCCGTCTTCCCATTTTTGGTTCTGTCTTAGAGTCAGAACCTGCATATGATTCAGAGGCTTTCAATTCAGCCACCAATGACTGCTTTGAGTGACAGTCATCAGTGTTATGCCAAGGGCTCTTATGGAAGTCGCACCACTTCCCGGTATCTTTCTTTGTATTTCTGGTGTTCATATTTTCTTGTGTCTTGGACTGGTTGTCTTGATACTGTCCATATTTTCTCTGTCCTTTTTTTCGTGGGTTGGGGCTGCCCTTTCCTGGATTTTATTGTGAGGGGTTCCCAGGCCCAAATTTTCACGTCTTTTGTTTGAGCTTCTGCTCGATTTTGACGACATATCCATAGGACGCACCCAAGGATGACATGTCAAAAAATTCCATTTCGGTATGGATGTATCTATGTAGAGTGCTATGATACTTGAGCACTAGATGCCACTCCGAATATTTGATACCCAGCTTGGTGCACAAGGTATGAAAGATATTTGTGAAATTTGGCACTGCTTGGTCTCTTTCTTGCTACAGTGTGGTCCATTTGGTATACAAGTCATCATAACTTCTGATAGGGTAGTATTGTTCCTTAATAACATCCCTGAAGGATTCCTCGGTGGATGTCACTATAAATAATGAGGGTTCCTCTATTTCCTTTTTCTCACAGAAAGTTTCCCACCGATCTTTGACATGGGGAATGGCTTTGAGGAGCGCAAAAGCAATCTTTTCTCTATTCAAAAAGTTATGGACAAAAAAATACCCTTCTAGTACATTCAAACACTTCTCTACAACATTTGCGTCTATCTGACCTTCAAATATAGGAATATAGAAGTTTATTTGTACCTTGAAGGGGATGGCACCTCCGCTCGAAGAATATGTGTTGCCTGTTGGTAACTACCGAAGAATTTGCGGGAAACTATCCATCATCTCGTTCCTTTGTTGCATGAGGGATTCCTCAATCAATAGTTTGAAAGGATCTCATGTCATGTCATCTTTATTTTCTCCTTCCATGAGAGGTCGCTTGGGTGTGTGAGATCTTTTGTGCTCAAGAGAAACAAGCTCGAGACCCAAATMTTTGTACTCTGAACTCGTTGGGGACATGCATTAAGACAACAAGGAGAAGACAGCTTTGATACCATTGATCCGGATTTTATGAGAAGAATGAAATGACTACAGATTATTAACATTTTCTTAACACAAAATAATATAGATATAGTAAAATTGGTTTTCTATTCAATAATGAAATACGCTGAAACTATAAAATGCCGCGTAAACAAGCTTGCTAGAATGGTGGTGGCTTATCTCTGAGAAGAGATGTGACGGATGCACTCATTCACAAGAACATGAATACAATGAGGCTCTGAAGGCATTTTTACAATGAACAACAATGCCAAAAAATCCTAGACACCCAAAAACCTAACGCTAGGAGATGAAGTGCCAAAAATCATGTGGGCTCCGTCTGCGTAAGTTAGTACATCAACTTCTCGAGGTCATAACTTTTTCATACGTTCTTTTTTTTAGGCACATGATAGCCCATTGGAAAGGTATCATTGAGGAGATTGATTTTGGGGGATCAATCATGTGTTTGAATGTCAATGAGAATCTCGATCCTGAAAAACCTTCATTTAGGCCCTCAAAATGGCCCCAAAAGTTAAAACTACTAAAAATAGTAAATTGCAAAAATTGTCAGAAAATTGTTTTAAGCAGTTGGAAAAGTTGGGTGGCCACCGATATCCACCTAGATCATGAGTTTTCAAAATATAACTCCATGTCCCAAATCGGACCCTTGTCTTCATGAAGCTGCATTAGCTCCACATATAATTCGTTCCCTTCCCACGGGAACTTAGGATAACATAGGTTATTTCTCAAACCTTAGTATTTTAGGAAATATATTATAATATTCCCTTAGAGATAAGCCCTCAAGATTAGCCCTTTTTCCTATCCTCTTAGCCCCTTCCCTTTACCTACTTAGTGGATCTTATTCCCCCATTATCTTTTATCATGGTCGGTCTACACACAACAATGAATTTATATTAATGATATGAGTATTTACATATACAAAAATAGTCTCATTGTCCTTTAACATATAGTCTCTCTCACCTAATCATCACATAAGCCTCCTAGATTATAATCACTTGGATCACCAGCCTATAAAACATATTACATTTATAATTACAACTAGGGCTCGGTCTTGGGATATAACACTACTATATGTATTTACAGTGTATTTTCAACCAATGGAGTGTCCCCACCATCCTCAAGTGTGATTCTTGATAGGAAAGGAGTCGGGGAAGACTTGCAGTATGTCATGTGAAATATCTCAAGGAGATCTCATGCATACTTGTCCTGATATAGTTTGATACCCAATGCTTCCTAACTGATATCGAGTCCAAGGAACAAATGTAGAGGAACCATGTCTGTAATCATGAACATGTCATGCAAAATCATCTTAACTACAAAAATCGATGAAGTCGAGCAACCGATGATCAACATATCATCAACATACAAAACTAGGAGTAGAATTGAATCAGTCATCCTGAGCATGTAAACATTCGGGTCTGAATTACAACGTACAAAATTCTGTGACAACGGGTAGGACTCCATATTGGCATACCATGCCCTTGTAGCCTACTTGAGTCCATAAAGATATTTCTTCATTCAACAGACCAAAGATGAATCCTTCATAAATCCATGGGGTTGCTCCATATATACCTCCTTAGAGAGATCATCACAAATAAATTCTTTTTTCATGTCCATATGATGTATTTCCCATCCCTTGGCTTCCGCAATGGCAAGTTCCAAACGTATGGAATCCATCTTCACTACTGGAGCGAAGGTATCATCATATTCAATGCCATGCACTTGCTGAAAGCCTTTGGAAACTAGCCCGTCATTGTATTTACTAACCTGTCCATCCACTGCACTCTCGGTCCTGTAGAACCATCTACGCCTGACAAGTTTCCTTCTTTAAGGAATGGGAACTAGATCTGAAGTCTGGTTCTCGAGGAAGGAGTGGTACTCCTCTTGCATGGAGGATTCCCAAAAGGGATTTCCAACAGCCTCTCCATAGGACTGTGGATATGGATATTGAACAAAGAAAATATGTTTGGGTGGCATTGGTTCAGTGGAAGTGAGTGCAATAGGAGGTTCTTAGAAATCAGATCGAATCCTCCTAGTATCAGTTGGATCCCCAACAATATCTCCTGCATCCTTAACCGTAGTCTTGGCCCACTTGGGCCTCTGCTCTGGTTGTGCATATGCATCTACATGCACTGACTTTGCATATGATTGTACTGAATCTATATCTAGATCATCTGAATCCTATGAATCAAAACTCTCATATGAATAAGAGTCGGCATGTGCATGCTCATCATCTCTAACAGGTGGAAGAACAAAAGTGTCTACATGCTGTTGTTGAGGTACATGTGAGACACTTTCCTCGAATTGGACACTTCGATCAATGATGATTTGGTATGAGGAAATATCAATGAGTCTATATCCCTTCACACCATCTGGGTATCTAACAAATATACACTATGTTCTCTATGAATCAAGTTCCTTCCTCTTCTTAGAGGGAATCCTGGCTCATGCACGTGAACCGAAAATACATAAATGGGTCACTTCTGGTTTGAGGTCACTCCAAGCCTCATAGGGGGTCTTATCCTTGAAATATCTATGGGGATATCTATTTTTTATGTAGTTTTTACAATTAAGTTCTTCAACCCATAATCTCTATGGAAGTGACTTTGCATGTAGCATGCAATATGCCATCTCTTTTAGAGATCTATTTTTCCGCTCAATAACTCCATTTTGCTGCAGAGTATAATGAACCGTATGTTGCAACTAAATCCCTGCCTCATGAAAAATATTTTGTATCTCATGGTTGACATACTCTCCTTCATTATCTATTCGGAGGACTTTGATTTTCTTTCCTAAATGTGTCTTAACAAGGGCTTTGAAATATTTGAGGTGTTGAAGGACCTCTGATTTTTTCCTAAGAAAGAAAATCCATGTGAAGGATGAGAAATCATCAACAAAAATGAGAACGTACCTTTATTTATGATTGATGGATGTGGAAAAGGGATCATGAGGTCACTATGGATCAGATCTAAAAGAAAGGAAGCCTTTTGAGTCTTTCATTTGTCAAATTTCTCTTGAGGGTGTTTTCCAAGAACACATCTCTCACAAATTCCTTTGGAGAAGTGGATGTCAAGTAGACCATCAACCATTCCCTACTTTCTAAGATTTTTCATATATCTGAAATTTGAATTCACGAACCTTCTGTGCCATATCCTACTGCTTTCATCAACATGGGTAAGCAGTAATGTAGAATGTTGTTCAATAAATTCAAAAAATGTGTCGAGTCTAGATTGATGATTTACCTTGCCGGTGGAAACCCTAGAATTGGTTTGCATGTCATATATATCCACTGCATCAGGTTTGAATATGACTCTCTTTCCAGTGCCGGAGTTTGTCATCTGATACACGGAGAGAATATTGAAAGAAAGTTTGGGAACATGTAGCACATTCTCAAAGCTTTTGTTTTTGAGTTCAATTATCCTTTGTCGGTGACCTCGACTGGAGAGTTTTCCCCCATCATAATAGGAGGACCTTTACATGCATCCAATGAATAATAGAATTAATTTTTGGCATCCATGTGGTGTGATGCACCTGCATCTACTATTAGCACTAGAAGTTGTTCCTAGACTTCTTTAGGAACAAGCCTATCACATCTTAGAATCAAATTAATTGGGTTGGTTTTTCAGGAAATTTTGAGAGTGATATGTTCAACAAGAAGGTAGTGAAACCATTGGTCATTGAGTCCATAAATACAATGACCTTAACCTAACATTATATGGTAGACAAGTCAAGATAAATAATTCATAGATCTGTTCTGGATCAAATAGATGTGAGTGAGGAATTTAGGGAAAACGTAAATGTAGTTTAGATTGAAAGCAACTTGCTTTTGATATCACTATAGGAAGAACCTGTAAAAGATTAGAAATCCTTTCCAAACATTACAAAGTTAATTAAATGTGTTTCATGGTAGAAATTGTAGTAATCTTTACCAAAACATTTTCAACAATGACACATATAATAGAATAAATGTGATAAAATATGATAACACAGAAATGGAATGACTAAATGATCAAAAGCTTTATTTATCATCTGAAGTTATTTGACATAGAAATAGAATCAGGTCTTTGATTTAAACCAGAGACTTTACATACTCTACAGTTCCCTCTCATCTCTTCTTGGATCTTCCAAACTCTCTCTCAGACGTATCGGGTCTAAGTGCTCCATTATCCCCCATTACTTCCTTACAAATGATAACTTAAATAATAAAAATACCAATCCTCCTTATCTAATGATTTTCTAGAAAGACAAAATAAATATAGTTAATAATCACAAAATAAACTAAATTTGGAAATTGTTGCAAAGTTTTTGGAATGCTGATTTGAATGCCCTCAAAATTTGGTAGGAATCTGGGCTTGATTTCCTGGCTGTTGTTTGTCCTGGATATGTTTTTGAATGCCACCACTTTGATCTATTGACAAAATCTCTTGAAATATGAGATTTCTATGCAACTACTTGCTATTTTTCTCCCTTAAATCAGAAACTACCATTGAAAGTGTGAATTGAATCTATGCCTGCTATCTTTGTGCCTGAGATTTGTGATCACTGCTATCTTTGTGCCTGAGATTAATTTTTAACAATTTATGTTTTACTGCCTTGATTAGTGGAGGTTTCTTTGATGATGAAGGTTCACATGACTTAGATCAATGCCAAGTAATTTCATTCAAGACCCTAGCAAAAAGTGCTTTAAGTAAAGTGAATCTTCGACGATAAGAAACTTTGTTTGTCTCAAGCATCTTGGAAACCTCTATGCTAGAATATTGCACCCTTTTGAATGATCTTCAATTTCTTTTATAACTTCGAGTAAAACCCTAGTTCTTTGAGTAACAAAACGAGCATGATAATGTTTTCCTCCTTAAACTGCTCCACTCTTCATCGTTGCCTCATCAATTGGAAAATCCTCAGTTTAATCTTTCTTCTTTTCTCTATATTCATCCTCTCTAATATTTATAGGAACTTTCTCTTTTACAAATTTCTCAGGCTCAGGGTGGGAAACAAAATGCGTACTAGTCTCTTCCACAGGATATGAAGACTGACTATTAGTAGCTTGTCTTTTTCTTACTTCCTTTTCAACTCTTTGGAATTTTTTCTTTTTATCCTCTCCCTTATATTCATATCCCAAATTAGGAATTCCCTCATCTGACTTCAATCACGACTACTTCCTTCAGATGTTGGACTCGGGTTGCTTTGAATGTAAAAGGGATACATTGTATCCACCAAAATGAGTGGATTAAAAAAAATCCCATGTTTGGTTCAGGAGGAGAAGAAGGCGAAGGAGGATGATTTGGACTATATGAAGGCCCCGAAGAAGAATCCAGAGCGGGAGATGAAACCAATGAAATTATAGAAAAACTATCCTCCTGAGACTGAGAAGCATCTAAATAAGAATACCATGTCACTCTCTCTAGAGGAAAATGACTCTCCTCATAGGTCCTGGAAGGCGTATTTCCCGATATCAAAAATTCCATATGAGGAAGACTTGTATACAATGGAGAGGATTCCCAATTCCTATACTCTTTCAATGGTGATGCATGACTTCCTGTAGGAGATGCTGAGTGTGAATGTGAACCCAAATGTGAGTGTGACTGATGGGAATGAGAATATATATGCATATGTAAAGAGGAGGTGGTCGAATATTTTTCAATGCTAACGATGGGATCTGAATATTTATTCTCATAAGAGATCATCACATGCAACAGAGGGACCAAGGACAACAACAAAAGCGTCTCTAGTTCAGCGAAAACCCTGAGTGCTTGGCCAATACCACCTAGAGCTTGAATGTAGTTTACATGAGTTGTGACCAACTCATACCTGTGGTCCACCACCTGCTTAATAAATAGATTCCTTTTAGCTCTCGGGTGCTTTGATTTGAACTTGGAAATTGGGCCTCGATCCCATTAACTTTTATAAAATTTGATAAAAAATGTGAATCCCAATTATCCGCTGCCAAAATTTAAAGGAGGTGCTACCGGAAATTCCCATAGAGAAACGTTTTTCCTTGGCAAAATCCCAAGACAAAAATAGTGTTAACATCTACGATCCAAGGATCGAGAGAGGAGTTGATGGGAATCAAATCATGGCTAGAATTTCCTTTCTTGGGATTTTGATCTTCTGGCTTCTTCTCCTTTGCACCCTCGAGGATGTGATCTCCAAGGATGTTTTTTTGAAGTATTTGGGCCATTATATCTATCTTTGTTTACATACATGTGTATTCTGGATGGAATCCTTTATGGCAGTAAGTCCATTTCTCCCCCTTTCTTACCTTTGCACCTTTGGATCCGAAGGCATAATTGAAGGGTTTTGAGAACCCTTACTTATTTGGATTTGCATGTGCTTTCCTTTTGTATTTGTCTTTAGATTTATAATATTGATGACCGCTACCATATTTCATATTAAGTGCATGCACCTTTGGGCCTTTTATTTTTCTCATATTGATGAGCTTGTTCTGCTCTCATGTCAGAGACTCGATAAAGTACTCAAGAGAGGGCATCGTCCCAGTGGCTCCAGAGGTGAGCCCAACTAAATGAAATGTAGATACAGACACTGAGTATTCCAAAAGAAGTTTGGAGAGAATGGTAAGAACCATTTGTTTCTCCTCCTTAGATTTATCAACCCCGTAAGCCTTGAGTTGTGACAAAAAATCATTATATTTGGTAAAGATATCTTGGATATTGTCGAAGGTGTTTGGATCCAAAGTGAGAAATTCCACCTTGATCCTGTGTCCCCTCATCTCATCCTATTTTCCAAAAATCCCTTGCATGGTGGTCAAGGCTTCATTGCGATTTTTACAGGAGGATATGTGAAAGAGGAGTTCAGGAGAAATGAGACTGCAAATAGTTCCAAACGCTTCATCCATCCGATTTAGATACTTGGATTTTTCTATGGATGATGTTGGTTCAGTTTCTATGTTCATAGTTAACCTATATAATCCTCTACCTCAAAGATTCATTATCATCTTCTCCTTCCATGCAAATAAATTGTACAATGTAAGAATGAATTCTTTTGGATTCCATTTTTTCGTTGTCTTCAATCTTCGGTACCTGCAAAAATAATTTGGTGTCTCTTTTCCCTAGCTATCTGTCGACTCTGATACCATGTAAATGTGTTGAACCTGCATAGAATATATCTGGATAGCAAATGACATACACAATTTCCAGAGAAAATATGAGAAAACATAAGCAAGAGAGAAAGAATGGAAGAATTCTCATTAACTAAATGAATGAATGATAATTTACACATGATATACTTTGTATAAATTAATTAATGTGCAATGGATAAGAATACAATGCACCATAGTGGTGATCTAGAGTGATTTGGACACACACCAACTGTTATGGGAGTAAGCTGCCACCTAGTCTAGTCTCTCAGGCAGTTACGAGAGTGAACTGCCACCTAGTCTGAGTTAACTAGCCTCCCAATCTTCAATTAACTGACTAAAACAATGTGAAGTGAGGAGAATATCATATAATCATGAGTAATTTCCTAGTCTAGTGATGATCCCAAGGACAATGTGCATTAGCTAGTGATGATCCCAATGTTGCATGGTGATAATCCCAATGTGGCATCTATACTCCACTCAACTGATAAAACAAAAGTGTGAACTGAAGAGAATATTCTCCTAGAGGAATATTCTCCATAAACTATAGGAGACTTAATAATTAATGATAAACATAAGGAAAACCTTAGAAAAAATAAATCCTAGGTGTGTGTGAAGTAACTCCAACATGCTAGATGTGTCATTCCTTCCCAAAACATTTGAATTGAAATAACATGCACATGTTCCTAAGAATGTGCACATGCTCTAGGAACATGCATGTGCTTTGGGAATGTAAAAATTCTCTAGGAACCCACACTTGCTATAGAACCATGCACACCCTCTAGGAATTCACATGTTCTCTTATTTCCTCTCTCTCTCTTTCTCTCTCTCTCTCTCTCTCTCTCTCTCTCTCTC
>SNQJ01S0059689.1:41790-66934 GCA_010110895.2 Picea sitchensis | reverse complement strand
TTGAATATTTTTACAAAAATATCGCCAAACATTTATAGTTGGCATATGAAGGATTAGTAAGATTCGCCAAGGTTTATACATTTTAAAATAAATTTTCGTCCTTAAAATCATCCCTGACCTATTTTTTCAAAGGGAAGGAAGGTAGCTTCCTATTCTTGTTGGTTTATAAATAGAAATAGTAAAATACTATGTAATTCAATCTAAGGAGAAACTACATTTTCTAGCCAACATCCAACTGAAACATATAGAAAAGGACCTATAGGCTAGATCGATGTTGCATTATGTAGTGAGGTGACTGTAGTTGAGAGGAAATAACTCTCCTTTCCTTCAACCGATAAAAAACCTTAATTTTAAAGAAGCAGAAGGCACTCATCCTAGCAGCTCTATCCTAATGAGTAGTTCGTATGGAAGCATCCAGACTTAACATGTTTTGTGGGGTAAAATCCTTGAATCAAAGGACCTTTTACTCACTCTTACCATAGTAAAATTGATTGTTTCACTATATCATGAATTTTTACTAGAAAGATAAATAATTTCATAGCTAAAGAAGCAGTATCAAGAAGTTGTTATGTGGTTTAAATAAAAATGAAGTGATTTTGATAGAAGGAGGGATATATAAATAATACATGAGGCTCATTAGATAATTATCAACAGACAAAGAGAGGAAGAGTGTTTGAACCTCAAAGTCGAGAGATCAGTCTAGCTCTAGAAGGAAAGAGAGATTATGAAAGGGTATCCATGAGGCTTGTAGGGATTCAAACATTTTATTTTGTATTAGTTTGTAATTATCATATATACTCCTTCTCCATTGTAATAAATCTATATTCCATCTTTGTAATGTATTCTGATACATATTAATAAAAGTTGTCAACAACATTTTGGCCCATATGTGTTGTAAATGTGTATAGATTCCTCAATGGATGAAATTGATTTCAATTTCTTGACCAAAATTGTTACATTTATTGTTTGAAATGTTCATATTAATAAATAGTATATGCTAAATGCGTGTATCCAGAAATAAGTTGTCTAATTGGATATAATTCAAATTAGAATGCGTAATTGTTGTAACTATTGAGTTCATGAATTCTTAGTACATTGTTCTTCACATAAATCCTGGTAAGAATTATCTGAATTAGGTACCTTACCTATGCATTTTTCTTTCCACATAGTCACCTATACTTTTTACCCTCAAAATTATAATGCACATAGGAGAAATTTACCCTATTCGTTGAAGGCATGTCCAATCATCCTGTCTGGAAATTTTAAATAGCTATGATGAATAAACAATTATGTATACCATCCTTTATAGAGAAAGGTATCCTTAAAACCATTTTATAATTTTTCGCTCGAAGGATCCTTGGAATTGTTCCTTTAATAACCGAGAACATCTTGAAGACTAACATCCTTAAATGGCATTGTTGGCGGGGATGATATTGTGAATTTATTTTCCTTGGGAGATGACAAAGATCAAGGTAGATTCTTGATGGTGAACAAGACTAACACACAATTTTATTTACTCTTCACCTGGTGAGTCCATAGAGGAAAGTATGGCATCAACAAGGAATCATATGAAAGTGAATCCTGATCCTACAAACATTCCAACATTGTCAAATCCAAAAATGCTAATCACCTAAAGAAACATCCGAGAAAGACTTCAAACTGGAGGTAAACCTAATATTAAATATTTTTCTTCTACTAATTATTAATTATATAACATTTATAGGATACCACGTACACCTACAGAGGCACATTTTACTACACAATTTCCTATTCAAACCTTAATTGATTTCAAGGATTTCCCTTTAGTATTTTCCCATTCATCCAGTAATATGTATAAACCCTTATTCAAAAATCCCAGACCTCTCTTGTGTATAGAAGTAATTAATCTAATCCATAATCATCTAATGGATGCTCAAGGAGGAGGAAATAGGAATCCAACACCACCTCCACCACCTTTTAATCCTTTGGTGGCCGCTAGGTATGGACCTCTAGAACTTCCCAAAACCCCTCATGAGCTACAAGAAAAATATCTTACGTTTCTACCGACGTATGATGGGGCCATGGAGATAATAGCTGAAGAACACACAGTTTCTTTCCAAGAATTTATAAACAACTTGCTCATTGAGCATGATGATGTGTTTAAGAGACTTTTTTTGTAAACCCTCAAAGGAGATGTTAGAAAATGGTTCAGAGGATTACCACATGTCTACATTAATACTTGGGATTTCCTTAAACCACTTTAATGAGACAATGAAGAGAAAAGAGACACCAGATCTATTACCTCACATAGTTTGGGTCTTTAAAGAAGAAGGTCACATAATTTGTAGTTTATTTTAATAAGAGATTCAATAAACTTTACAACATGATTCATGTAGATATTAATCCCTCTCAAGTTGTTGCAAAGATGATTTATGCTAGGCAATTTCAGGAATAATTTTCCATTATGCCGAGAGAAAGCATATATGCAACCCTACTAGTCAAGAAAGATGATGTTATTGATATTAAAGGAAACATGATAGCTTCAGGAAAAATCAAAGTAAAATAATACCATATTGATAAAGATAAGAAGAGACAAAAAAGATGAATTTGGTACCTCAAGTGCCAGTAAATATTTATATGAAGATAAGATCGGGGAGATGTCTAGACTCATTATAAATATATCTAATAAATTGTCTAGACTAGAAATTGAAGCCAATCCTCCAAATAAACCTCCTATTGAAGGCCCTAAGAATCCTAATCAGTTTAGGAGGCCATTTAATCCAAAAATATTTAGGAGATATAGTAGAAATGAGGAACAACCCCTTAGACCTCTAGTGAAGAATAATAATGAAAACAATGTTATTGAAGATTTAGTAGCCAAGGAGTTTATTGATTTCCAAGAAGAGATTTATTTCATTAAATATAGGCAACAGGCTATCCATCTAACCCCTCATGATTATGAGTGATATTTGAATACTAAAAGTCATATTGTAAACTAATTAGAAAACTATGGAGTATTGTCACTCTCCCAATATAGACTATTTTTTTATGCACTACAAGCTAAGTTTCAAAGGACATATGACCTTAGGCCTAAGCTTCTAGGAACAAAAAATGATAATCATCATTTATCTAAGAAAATACCAGGAACTCAATTTAAGGAAAATGAAAAAGAAACAATCATCATTCCATAGAAGATATAATCCTCTAACCAAGTTAAAGGAAGAAGTGATCATAAGGAAGATGAGAAACCTGGTCATCCTTTTAATATAGAGCATTAATTGGGAAAAATAAAGATACCCATGCCATTAGTGGAGTTGGTCAAGAACCCTACCTATAAAAAAAAATTAATAAGTTTAATGGAAAATTCTTCCTGAAATGCCCTACGATAGATCCAGAACTGATTTGGAAATCTGTGCATGTGTAATGTGATATGATTTGTTTTAGAAATCTGTATGATATTGATCTAAGAAATCCTATTCCTATTGTATAAATATGAGCTATTGGATCCTTAGAGAGGAGGATCATCCTTATGCTTGGTTATCAAATTGTTGTAAATTGTATTACTGATTAATATAAGTTTTTGGTTATGGTTCATGTTCATGATTTATTAATTCCAAGTTTATAAGAGTTTAGTCTCATACGATTTCATTAAATAACGTTCCTAGAACCAGGAGGGTCCCCTGTGGAGGAGAACACTATTCATTTCCTTAATAATTATCAGTATTGTGTTTTTATTTATGCAGTTTGTGATTCTTTAATTCTATTATCATCCTTCTACAACATATTTCATTTATATTTACACAGAAGTAACTACTATAACAATCATCAATTAAATAATAGAGTGTTGTGATCATAAGGAAATCTCATGGTGTTAAGTGATTGAAGGAGTTCCATAACAATCTAGTAGATTGGTGGCTTTACATATTAGAACTATGTTTGTGTTCCTTCAACTATGTTTTCACATTATTAATCATTACTATGTTCTTTCTCCATCCACGCATAACTCTATTTTTGTAGTTGAACCAATGAACAATTTACTTTCATTTTACATGATTAGATAAATTAGAAATAGTACCTGCATATATTTTTCATTTCACTTCATCATTTTATGATCCCGAAGTTGATAATTTAGTGTAACAAAGTTCATCTAATAGGAACAATTGACATTTTTGGCGTCATTTCTGYTAATGCCCTGTAATTTGCCCAAGGCTGTGGAGGCAGTCACAGAGGTAACCTCGAACCACTTGGAGTCTTGGATCTAGCCCTCCAAGACTCAGAGAGGGATCTCTCTTTCTAAATTAACTTGGTATGGAATAGGACAGATGTTAGGCTAGCTATGAAAGTAATGAAAATATGGAGTTGGGGTTTTTTAATGGTTGTTTGGGACAACAAGGAGGGAGGGCCATTGGGAAAATGGGCTATGCACTAAAATATGTGGTTCACTCTCAGATCTAGACGAAGCTTTTACACAGGGAAAGGTAGTGGAAGTGTTGGATCGAATTGAGTTTTGATGGTGTCGATTTGAGGAAGAACTAGGGGAGGAAAAAGCCAATCAAAGGAGCAGCTAAGAATTCCTTAACTGGGCTTTTTAGATGAGTAACATTAAGATTATCAAAAGAAAAGATGCAGAGTATTTGCCAATAAATTCTGCTCTGTTACTATCTTCTGACAATAAGAATTGAAAACAAGTGAAAGATGACAGGGAAATACTTGACAGAGAAAAGAAAACGCAACCAACACCTCCACACAAGAATCCTGTAAAGAGCATGCCTATTACTGATCAGTCATCTAATCATTACATAAAATACTCCTGGAAAAGAAAGGACCCCAGTCCAGCAAAGAAAATTACACCTTCTTCAGGTCCAGCCAAAAATAAAGACACTTTACTCCTGAAAACCCACTCACACAGGTCGAACCTCCTCACACAGGTCGAACCCTCTCCTACTCATCCCGAACCCTCTTTTTGTCTTTTACATCTATATATAAACAAAAAATGCTATCAGTTTTGCCAAGACTCACGCTCTACCTCTGTTTTCTGAAAATAGAAAATAGTTACAAAGATTGACACATGTCAATTGTTTCCTAAAACAGACCAACAATAAATTAAAGGGAAACTAAATTTGGTAATTGTTGCCTCAACATCTGGCATACTGGAGGCTGTTATTTGTATTTGCCAAGTTCCTTTAGAGCCTGGAATTGCTCTGCCACCTGTGACTACATCATAAAATTGATGACAAGTGTAGTAGATTGACCACTGTGTATAAGCTTGATATTTTGTTCACTGCCAAATGTCTGGTGCTCCTTCTTAACCACTTGGAAAAATCCCTTTGATCATTAAACTGCTCATTTAAATGCCTCTACCATCTGTCAATGAGATGCTTAAAGGCTCCCTGGCTATGCTCCTATAAACGCTCAACTGTAATTCGTATGCCATGATGGAAAGTGCCACTTGTGCTCTAACGCTACCTCAAAAATGATGATATAGTTGCCACGGGTTCCCTGTTTTCCACTAACCTTAGCGTCATCATCTGAATTGTGGTTTCCATTCTGTAGGTCCAAGAGGAACTCCTTTGCAGTTGCTTTTGCATTTTCATTTCTCCTTTGTATGACAACTTCTAGGTGTGACAGGTTGTATTTATCCTTCAGCCAATCCTCATCTTCCCGGTATAAGAAACAGGTTCATCTTCTTCATAAACATTGCAATCATAGTCAACATCACTGGCAACTTCTGAAACCATCTCAACAGAACATTCCTCCAATGCATCCTCCTGACTTTTAGCCTTCCCAATGTCAGTACATGCATCAACAACTGCAATAGAATCCGACTTGCAGACACTCTGATCAATAGCCACATGACACTCTACCATACAAACACTCTGACTAATTGCTACAGTGTCTTTGACATTGCAAGCACTCTCATCAACTGCCACTGGCAACCCAATCTTGAACTCCCTCTCTTCAACTGCCTCAGAGGACTCAACCTTGCAGGCACTTTCATAACCTGTTAAAGTGTCATTAACAATGCAGACACTCCCATTAACAGTTACAGGGACCTCAACCTTAGAGACACTCTCATGAACTGCTACAATACCATCAACTTTGTCATCAATCTGATTATTTAAAACAGAGAAGCCAACCTTGCAGACATTCAAATCAACTCTCACAAGGGGTCAACTGTAGAAACACTCTCGTCAATAGCCATGGGTTCTTCAACCATGCCGATGCTTTCATCTTTTGATCCAGGTTCATCACCATTGCATACACTGCCATTAACAACCATAGTAGCATCAACACTGGGAAGCCTTCATCAACTGCCAGATTACAATCCAAATTGCATACACTCTTATCAATTGTAATGGTGTGAGCATTTTGGGCATGGGGATTGCTCATTGTTGTTAGTCATGCACATATTTTCTGCCATTTCATCAGCAGACTTGGACTGGTCTGTCTCTTTATTCCTCTCCCAACTGTGCCTTGATGAAAGAGTAGATAGCAACACCAGCAATAACAATGCGTGTTCCAATAGCAGTTTGAATTGAAATCCTATTACCAAACACAATAATTGAGAAACCAATAACAAACACCCGCTTCAAGACATTGCCTTAATGACTTTCCGACCAAGGATGCCCCCTATAATTGCACAAACTGGAGGGAGTTGTCTTGTCCCGACATCAAGAATTCTTTCCAAGAGAATATATGGTATTCGAGATTCAGATAACCCGTATTCTTCACAGAGTTTCTTCTGGAGGATCATCACAGATTCCAAATCTACAGATGACACATGACCTGGTTGTCGACCCTTAGCCTACTTAAACTCTTCTATAATTCTTAGAGCAAAATAGAGCTTAGTTGTTTTTCTAGGAAGACTACTCCAGCGAACGAACACGGACTCCTCTAAGCTTGGAAAGAAAAATTGAGAAGCAATAGCATCTTCCTGCTTTTTCTGAGTGTAATTGTGGTTTTGCAAATCAACAAATATTTCTCGACAGCTACCTCTACAATCAACTGAGTAAAATGCAATTCTTTGTGGCCTTTTGCGACACATCTCATTAACCTACTTTTTCACAATAACTGAGGCATGCCCAAGAACAACAACATCAAAATTGTCCAAAAAGTTGGCAGATATGTCTTTCACACTGCCTTTTTCACCAGAGACATGGACCGTAGGATTGAAATCCCTTAATGATTCCCGACAGACTTCAACAATCGATTTTCCCTTGTGATTGGATTCCTCGGCAAGAATAAAAAAAAAAATTGCTGATGAAGCTTCTGCTGTGACTAGACTATCATCCATCAACGTCAAATTACCAATACCTGCCAAGACTATGTTTTTGCATAGCTTCGCAACCACCCTAGTCATTCCAATAACCAAAACACGCGATTTTCTTGGGCTTGGTCTCTAACAATGGACATATGACTTGGCGCTTGATGTGCTGGTACTCCATATGGCTTTGTGCTGGACCTTGGGTGCTAACCCCTGACATGCATTGCGTTGTTGGGTGACAGGTTGCGTGGAGATGGAGCGTTGTAGGTTGTGCTAACCCGTGACAGGTGTTGTGTTATTGTTGATGCAGATGCATGGCTCTGGATTATGAATAACAACTCTCGGTGTTGAGCTTGGCCTTGGGTCGACATTCTTAATCGGCCATGAAAGTAAGGGCACCAATGCACATGCCACCCAAAAGCTGCAGCTGTCGGTATGTAACGATTTAACTCTTTCTGAAGATTAGATTTTCTGTGACCTGGCATAATCATTCATTGTTCCTTAAGCTGTTTTGCCACATCTCTTCCAGAGGAACTAGATACTTCAATCCAGGTCTTTGAGATCAGCGCACAGGCTGCCAGCAATAAAGTCAAATAGAAAAGAGCATGGAAAGGATTTGCTCATTTAAAATATAAAAAGGAAAAGGGAAAGTTTGAGAAGGAAGTTCAAAAAAAGGAAATGTCCCATCAACCTTAAAACAAGCTATCATACGTCTAGACAAACCTCAAGAAGAATAATTACTTAATGGTCGGCATGGAATTGTATTTCCATAGAACCCCATTGAAGAACCAGAACTCTTTGTTACATTAGAGGACTCTATGCATATTAAAGAAAATCTATTAGGAATAATATTTGGTGACCGAGAATAAGAAGGAGGAGTTGGAGGTGAAGAGAACTAACGAGAAGAAAGACAAGAGGGAACACGTACAATAACTCTTGAGAATGAATTCGTATTTTCAATCTTGCATCCAATAGTTGCAGTCCAAATGAAGAATATACCGCCTTTAGCACTGCCCAAATTTCATGGTATGATAACCGATGATCCATCAACTTTCCTTTTTGAATTTGATGTGTTATGTCGTAGCTATTATTGTTCCTCTTGAGCTCAAAAAATGAATTTATTTTACGCTACACTTAAGGATGTTGCATTACATTAATTTATGGGCTTGGGAACAATTGAAATAAAAACATGGGATGGGATGAGAAAAACATTCCTTGAAAAATATAATGATTATTGTACAAGCAGAGGAATGAGAGGAAATGTTTAAAATGAAACAAAAAGAAGAAGAGATCATTGAAAATTATTTAGAAATATTTCATTATAATGTTAAAAGAGTAAATCAAAACCATCTAGATTTGGATACTTTAAAAATCATTTTACTTGGAGAAATTATAGATGAATGGATTGATGTGTTTAATTTAATGGGAAAAGGATATATTTCTCACCTAACCTATCCATATATTTGTGACTTATGCAAGCATATCTCTTGAGGAAAGTCCAAATATGGTAAGGGACCTAGGGATTCTATCTTTAGGGCCAACAAATCAGCGACCGATGGTATAATAAAGCAGTGATTGATAATTTATTGGACAATTTAAAAAAAAAATCTTAGTACTCTTGGTTCTCAGTTAGACACATTGAAAATTAATCAAAAGAAAGAGGTAGAGGATGAAACATTAACTGTTTATAGTCCAAATGTAGAAAAGGGAACCCTTTAAAAGAATTTCATTTAGATAAGAATGATCTTTGTGGTATAGGTGCAGATAATCATGCTAAAAAAAGCTTTCCATCTCTACCAGAACTCAAATAATCCTACCAAGGGACTAGGGACCCAAGGACCTATAGAGAAGTTATGGGACCCCTCTCAACAACTTAATCCTTATTTTTCTCAACAATACCCCCAACAAAATTGGACCATTCCTATTCCTTTGAAAGCATGAGAATCTCAAAAGTTACAAAACCACCCTTGGAAATAAGGTTGGAAAGGATCTAGATATGGGACCATGCATTATCATCCTTATCATGTGCGATAGAAATATACCCAATTCCCTACACAAAACTAGTATCTCTGACAAATCCAACAACCATATTATAATCAACCACAACAACCACAAATTTCACAATCAAGACAACATCAATTACCATCAAAACATCCTCCCAGACCAACCCAACTACCTGCACAACATGTCGCTAAACTTGATAATAATGTAGCACTTCCCATGTACAAGGATGACCTACATAAGTTTCCCAGTTACATGATTACTTCTCTTGCTATAAATGATATCCATCTCCGATCAAGAAAAGTACTTAATCAAGATGCACCTATTATTGTTGAAGAACCTATAAAAGAGGAAAATCATAATCAAGTAAACAACAATGATAATACATATCCAATAAATCAAAATTCTTAATAAATCAAATTTAGCTTAGTTCTCCACCTTTCCTAGAAAGGTTAGCATTAGAGAAGAAAATCACTAGAAAATGATATGATTTATTAGATGAATTAAAGAATTTTTGTATCAAAATTCCATTATTGCAAGATATCAAAGATATTCCAATTTATGCTAAGATATTAAGGGAATTGTGTATAAAGAACACAGTAAGGAAAAATAAATACCTGCAAACAGTGCAAGTGATTGGTAAATTAGCAGATCTTATGTCAGGTAAAATCTATTGTAAAAATCCATATAAATAATGTTGCAATTGCAAACACATTAATATATCTAGGAGAAACAATAAATGTAATGAAAAAAGGTACCATGGATGAATCAAAATGATCTAATCTCCGTAATACACCCACGGTTTTACAATTAGTTGATAGATCAAAAATAAAACCATAAGGTGTATTAGAGGATATAATAGTCTCCTTGGATTCTTGGGAGTAACATGTGTTGGACACATCGACCACACTGAGAGGGGGGGTGAATTAGTGTGAGGCTCTTTTTACAACTCTTTCAAAACTTTAGTTAGCAATCACTTCAAACATCATTATTCATTATTTCCATTCATAATTAGTTGTTTTCATGTGGACATGTCTCAACAACATACATAAACAATAAAGGACTATGAACCATCACAATAATGAAGAAAAAGAACAACATATATATGTGTAATTTTATTATTTTATTATGTGAGACTATAAACTCTGGAGTTTATCAACACCAAATGAAACGAGCACCAAATACAAGAGAGCACCAAATCTTAATACAAGACCTAGCTTGTAGATCTCAACACCAACTGAGAAGAGGAATCCAACCCTCGAGTACAAGACCCAACTTGTAGATAAAATAAAATATTTCAAATGTACAAATAGATACATGACCTGTCTATATTTCATATCACGTATGTACACGACCTATCTATAATGCAGTATGAATATGTACGTTTCCTTCTCCATTGCCAGCCTGTGTACACCTTCAAAAAACTAGGGCATCCATTCTTTTGCACCTCTGAAACTTTCCTGCCTCTATCCCGTCTACCAGTAACCTATCACTGCATCCAATATGTCACTGCAACTAACATGTGCCATGCATACATCATCATACATACCCTTGAGCATACATCATGTGCCATGCATACACTAATATACTAGTTTCACCCACTTTGAATAGTCAACTTCTTGTAGGATCTTCTAGAATAATTTGAATTCTTTGACCTTCTTGACTTCTTTGACCTTCTATGGGCTTCTAGATAACTCGTGAGTGATCTAAAAATGAAGAAGACTTGAAAAACTTGAAAACTTATTGCAAGTGAATGTTATGTGTTTAAAGCAACAAGATCAGTTTGCAACACATAAAATAAAGGATTACTTATGCAAATTACACATAGACAGCAACATAATCATTGAACATAAACACATATGCACAACAATTGATAAAGGAGTTCACCCCTCTCTTGGGCTATATCTCATGGTCCAGCTTCCAATGGATCATTATTATTAATTGCTCAAAAAGTGCTCAAAAACATGTCTTAAAATGCTGAAACTGACAAACCGACTACTCCAATGGCTTCCCAGCGTCCCAAAACCCCTAAAACTATCTCTGGGCTCTTTAAGCACCTCAATCGATTGAAAAATGAAGAAAGGGGTTTAGGCCTCCAGTCTCCCCTCTTCAAACTTGTTGTCTTTGGTTCTACAATACGCACCCTTGTGTGCTTGAACCCAGAACACGTTCCAAAACGTGTTCTTAAACCCAACACTGAGCGCAACTGCATAATTTTGCAAACTGTAGGATGGTTAGGTTGCCTCCAGCCCCTAACCGCCACGGCATCTGGGTGTATGGCGCATATGACTGTAGGTTTGGCAAATAGGTGGTTAATCCATTGAACTTCTCCAACTGTGTATCGTACGCTCAACTTCGGTCATATGTGGCAAGTGGGCCATGTCAAAATCAGATGCGCTACATGTTACAACTAGCGCCATATTTTAATATATGGTAAAAACTTTGGTTTATTGTTATATACATCCGAGCGCATATATTATATACACGGTTATGTGGTGTGGAATGAAACCACATGCCAATGGTCAGGGGGTTAAACTCTATGTAATTAAAATACGTGAATTCTCAAAAGGACGAGGTGAGGCTAAGCAGCCAACCATTTAAAACAACAACCAAATTTAAATAAAGTGCGTTGACATTCATAACAAAAGGAACATCCGGGCGGAATGTTAGCTAGCCGGGTTTACAAGGCATTGTGGAGGTGGGGGTTGAACTACGATATATATTTATGAACTCCTTAGCCAACCCGATTGGGTGACATGTGGCCGGATTGGGTACGTGTCACTCCTATTAGCCGCAAAGGACACGTGTCAACTCCCAATTCACCATCTACCAACCATCCGGCTGTCGCCATGTCATCGTAAAGTACGTGATATGGTCACGCGCCATGTCGGGCGGAATGCAGTTTGGTACAGGCAATAGAACGAGAGATGCGATCGTCTAAAAATTTTGCCTATTTGCTGTGACGAGCGGATCTGTATATCTTCCATCACGGACTCCGTTTGAGAAAGTAAATATCTGCCGGAGATAAAGGCGAAGGCTGGGCCTTATTAGCCTTTGTTGCCGTCGCATTACAAACACTTTGAAAAGTGTGAGCAAGGTGATCCCTTGATCCACACCTCCCATTGGAAGCTTTGGACCTCAGACTATCTCGGTCTATGTGAAGATGAGGTTAAGGTTCCCTCACCCTTCAACCCTCAATCCACTTGGCCTTGCTTGGATTGCGTCCCTTTAAGACCACTTCGCAAATACTCCACATTTCCCTGCTTCAAAGTCCTCATCCTTCTTTCAAGTATGGTGTTTTCCTGCGGTTCTGTTAGATATTCTGGAGAAAATCATCTATGGAAGGAATACGAACATTTCTCATGATCATCAATCAATGGAGGCTCAATACAATCTAAAATTCTCAACATTAACAATGCATACATCTGCATATGGAGGAAAATCTAAGCGAAAAGCATTGTTACCAATCTTGTCAACAATCTTGTCAACAATCTTGAAAGGGACCATATCGAATTGGTTTCACACCTTATCTTTAAGCCCTCGCTTCGATATAAACCACACTTCATCACCAACCGAAGCTGTAGTTCAAGCGATGCTTGTCATGTCTCGTTTTTGTACTTGTCTTGACTCTTTTTCCAACTGCTCTTGCATCACTTGATGTATTGTTGAATTTGTTCAATGAACTTCTCTCCCGATCAATATCATATTGCCATCAACAACAATATCTTTACAAAAGATAAAATCTAAAGGATACATGGGAAAATAAGCAAACATGCGCAAATGAAAGCGTTTGAGTCGAAGAGTGCTTACCTTGATTGTCATATGTTGTGAGCATTAGTGTAAATGTTCATCAGTTTAGGATGCTATTTTGCAATAAACGCGAGAAGAAGATGTACTTGTCGATTCTACCACCTCTATTTGACCATGTACAATGCGGTTGTGCTCTTGCTAAACTTGGTGTCCATGAGTGCCCTAAACTCGACCAAAAACTTCGATGTCGAGAATCGATCAAACTGAGGAAAATAATGGACTTGGAACAACCAAAATGCACCAAATATTTGAAAGGACAAGCTACGTAATGGATTTGTTAACATTTACTTGTGCAAGGCATCAAAATACATCTTGCTAAAACGATCAACCACAACATAAATATAATCATGAACTCTTCTCGACATAGGTAAAACCATAATAAAATCCATGGAAATACTTTCCCAGAATTCGAGGAAGAGGCGGAAGTGGAGTGTACAAACCCAACTCGTGTCTAGGTTTACTTGCTGTACCAACATCCCTGAACATATCGCGAAACATTTTCATTCATCTTAGGCGAGTAACAATATCTTTACAAATTTTCCACTATCTTGCCTACATATGAAAATGACCGATAAGAAGAATAAACATCTTATAATGTTGATTCTTTCTCCACGTGGAATACAACTTGCCAAGATGATACAGTTATTATGCAAATGATAATCAATTCTTCAACTTTGTATGGTTAAGAGTGGCACAAGTTTCCCTTACACTTCCTTAGAAAAGTCAATATCTAGATATTGTTCCACATAACTTTCATGCATTATAGAATACGCTTAAGAATAGCGGAGCACTAACAATGGGCCTTGAAATCATATCAACGAATTTGTTAAAATGCCCTTCTTATACTTGATAATAAGTAAGCTGTTGAAGAAACTCTGTCCATGCGAAGTCGCGTGATAGCTTCTTTGGCAACTTTGGTATTGATTGTAAATATTGCAAGGTTGATGATACGTGTGAATAATGGTTTCTTTCCCAACAAATAATGCTTCCATTTCTTAACACTTTGAACCAGTGCATGTGAATTCTTTATCATAAGTGGGATGATTAATCACGCGGAACCGATAAGCGTCTCGGGAATGAAAAATTGAGAAACACCATCTTTGAGCAAAGCTCCCCGTAGCATGATTGCTGCGTAAATGCGGTTCAAGGTTGTCTTAAATTTGGAGATTGAAGTTGATACGATGTTTTTAACAGAAGGTATCAACTGTTGTTGCTTGTACCTCATTGGAAACCTTGTGACACTTGTCACAACGTATGTGGTGGAGTATGATATGGATGAAGTTGAAAAATAAACTTTCTCGATTGAGTGACTCCCAAAAACTTCTTACCTCGTCGCATTGAGTGCGGACCATTTCAAAATAACTAACTTTAGAAGGATCAGTTTGGTACCTCCGCAACAATATGGCCCTAAGTGAATGGCGAGTTTTGCCAAATTCACGGTGGGACAACTTCAAGAAACAAGCTGTTCTTTCCTCGGAAACATCGAAAATTCACGTATTGATAGCGTAAACAACTACGAGTTTGCTGAAATGAAAATATCATCTAAGTGAACAATAAAAGGATCGTCGGAAAGGCCTCAAGACATCATTCATAGCTCACATGAAAGTAGCAGGGAACATTTACCCAAGGTCAAGGCATTACAGTCCATTCAAACAAACCTTGCTTAGTCTTAGAGTTGTCTTCCGTATTGTAAGCTCGATGATCGATCGTTAACCACTCCTTCGTCTAACTTGGTGAAATGTTGCATCTTACTGATTGATCAAACCAGATCATCAGTTAAATTCAGGAAGAGGACTATGATTAGCGTTATTTTGTTCAAATCCACAGAATCAACACACATTAAATTTCCATCCTTCTTTGGAACCAACTGATTGGATATCCACATGGCAAAGAACTTAGTACAATTACCCCTTTGTCTAACAACTCTGAATTTGTTTTTTAATCTCAACATTTTCATAACTGACATTCTATACGCCTGTGTATTTGGAAATTATGAACAATCTTGTTGTGAATTTCATGTTGGATTCGATTCCTCTTTTAGGAGAGCAACCTTAGGTTCTTTAAACATGTCATCATCTTTGATTAACAACTTCAAATGGATTTGATTTTAACTTAGTATCACAACAGCAAGTACTTCGGCATTCTCAACATCATTTTAGGTTTGATCATTAAAGAGAACAAAATTTTTACTTGCATTAACTTACATATTCATTTGCCCTGCATTTATAATTTTGATAAGTTCATTTTCTTAGTGTGTGATCTGACAACATACTCAACCCATCTTTAAACAAATAGTACTTATTCTCGGCGGAGTAAATATCTTTCTATCCTTTACACAAAATAAGGACTTCAAAACAATACCACATATATTCAATGGAATCACATCAAGCTCTACTTCATCCTTGAAATTAATAGTTATAGCAAATAAGTTTACACTTCTTGTTTACTTGTAACTTAGCATTATCACATATCAAAAAGAGACATGAGCTAGGATGTGGATTGGTTTCCAACTTAATTTTCTTTACAGTCTCTTCTGAAAAAAGATTTTCTTGTGACCCCGAAATCAAATGCTTGATAATACATCTTAGTATGTTTGAAACAACCCTTATATGAAAAGTTCAATTCGTTTTCTCTTGTTGAGTTAAATCATTAGCATTACTTGAAGAGATAGTACTAGGAACATAATTATTACCTTGGTAACCCATGGTACGTGATCTTAAGTCATCACTAGAGTCCGAACCCAAGTCTTGTAAAGCGGTGTAGCAGTCTTTGACTTCCCTTTACCATTGTTGCCAAAATTTTTGGGTCTTACCGTTAGGGATGAAGCTTCCAACAGTGGTCTTCATCATGTCCATCCGCTGAACAATGTTTACATGTGAACTTGTCTCCCTCCTTCTTCACGACAACATTCTTCCTGCCATTGCCTTTAATTTCTTCTTTCCCTTTGTCTCTACGGTTGTATGTCTTCTTGGAACCCTCATGAGTATCGTTCCTTCCCTTTCTTCCAAATGAGTTAACTTGTACACAAACTTCATCTAGATTGGGATTAAGCTTTTAAGTATAGTATGCCTCAAATAACTATACAAAGCACCAATATATTTGAGCAATGTTTCACAAGAAACATTGCTCAAATCAACTCCCAAAACCAAAGCTCTTCTCTAGAATTCTGAGTAAGGCTTTGTGTATTGTCCTTTGCTTGTCTAAAATTATGCCATTCCATGGTTGCCTTTTGTTTATAAACCAATGGATAAAATTGTTTTAATTTCTATAATGAAATCATTCAAGAAACAAAATTTTCCATTATTTTTCATTTCTTCATGTGTCTTAGATTCCTAAAATAGGGTGAAAGACCATCTAAAATCTTAATGAAGCTAGTGAATTTTTTTTAAACATTTTATTTTTTTTATTCTAGAATAGACTTCAATTTGGCGTATCAGTTATCTAACTTTTCAGCGTTTACTTCTCCATTGTAAATTGGCAGCTCAAATTTTATATCAAGCTTTAATGAAGAGAATTTCTTGTTTTACCATGCTGGAGGTCGGAGATGTTTGATTAATTTGAAGAAGAAAGAAGAGATGATGGAGGAAGATTGGTGGAGAAACACCATTCCCTACATTTCACCACGGAGTTTTGTCACCACCTAGCCTCCTTATGCATTGAAGGTTGGAAGACCTTCACCCTAGACATGCGTTCCCATTCCAACAAGATCTTCATCTTCTTCTTCTACAACCTCTATATTGGCGGTTTATGCGAGATCTTCTTCTTGATCCAGGAACAAGTTCATGACTTCTCGAACCATGCTTGGTGAGTCTCTCTCCCGCCACTTCTTGATTGAATGAAGCTGCTTCCTCCTTGTCAGATAAAAACTTGGCTCCACAAGTTGACCTTATCCTCTTATGATTTTCAACCTTGTGAGCATCAGAAGTAAAACTTGCAAACAATCAAGTCTTCAAAACCGATTTTCACATTACCAACTTGATCTAAAATGGGCGAAAACTTGAAAACTGTACAAGTGAATGTTATGTGTTTTGAAGCAAAAGGATCAGTTTTCAACACACATAGAATAAGGATTACTTAGCAAATTACACATAGACAACATCATAATCATTGAACATAAACACATATACATCAATTGATAAGGAGTTCACCCCTCTCATGGAGGCTACATCTCGGTCGACTTCAATGGATCTATTGTGTATTAATTGCTCAAAATTTCTCAAAAAAAATGTCTTACAATACTCAAATTCCCTGACCGGCCCGGCTGTCCAATGGCTTCCATCATCCCAAAACCCTATCTCTTTGACACCTCAATCGATTCGAAAAATGTGTGAGCCTCACGGAGATCTCCCTCTTCGAAGCTTATTTGATACGGTTTCTACAATTCACACCCTCGCTTGAATGAACTAGATCACGTATGCTGAGATGCAAAACCCGACCTGCAGTGCAGCAATAGCGGTCCTGGCGAGCCGATATTAGAATGGTTAAGAATACGACCCATACAAACTTTGAAATGATATGAGCATATGACAGTAAGTTTGGCAAATAGGTGGTTAATTCGTTGAACCGCTCCAACTGTATAACTCCCGCGCTCCTGGTTGGTCATATGCAAAACCGTGGTTATATGTGTTAAAAAACCCGTGCGAATACATAACCGTGCGCGCATTGTATTATGGTATATATATGGCATATACAATGTATAAACTTTGGTCCCGTGTATTTTAAATCTGTGCGCATATATTATATACACGGTTATGTGGTGTGGAATGAAACCATGCACCAATGGTTGGGGGGTTAAACTCTATGTGGAATGGTCGTATGCATGGTGCAAAGGGCCAGTGGGTGAGACTATTGACCCTTCATTTAAAACAACAACAAATTTAAATAAAATTAGATTGTTCATAACAAGGAACATCGAGTGGAATGTTGGCTAGTGGAGTTTTCAAAGGCGACAGTGGAGGTCTTGGGGTCGAACCCCATGACCTCCAATATATTTCACATAGAACTCCTTAGCCAACCAATAAGTGACACATGTGGTGACCTCCAATATATTTCACATAGAACTCCTTAGCCAACCAGTGAGTGACACGTGGCGCCCTCAGATTGGGCCACGTGTCCTCCTACTATTGGCCACCCAAAGGACACGTGTCAACTCCCAATTTTCCATCTACCAACCATCCAGCATCTGCCACATCATCATCGTACAATCTGTATGGTCCTGCCACATCCGACCGTATGGACCGTACGGACTATATGGACAGGTATAGTCAGCATCTAAAATTTTTGCCTGTTTGCCTTGACGAACATATCGCGATATCTTCTCCATACGGACTCCGTTTGAGAAAGTAAATATACCGCCGGAATCAGGAAGACGAGACAGATGCAATGACATTGTTTTTGTCGCATTCCAAGCACTTTGAAAATTGAGCAAAATTTGATCCCCTGATTAGTGAGGGTTCTCCAACTTCATAATTCCATATATCCCTAACTGTGAGGATCCATGTGGTGTACCACATATCACCGGAAACACACAATGAGTACTATCCATATAGAATAGTCTCATTTGCAAATTCACTTATATTGATTAAATTATTCCTCAATCAATTTTGGGTTCCCTAAAAACACTACTGGGGATAACCATTTGGACTTCACAAAGTGTCTTCCCATGAGGTATTTCACCATAAGGGGACCACTTTGGAGTTCATCCATTTGGTACTTCCTATAAACCATGATATGCCATCAATGATACAACTTCCTTTTCTATCAACCTTGACATCAATGGCAACACATCACTATGACACCACATGACATCAACCTTTTGAAATCAATTACATCAATGACAACATAATCCAACAACCAATACATTAATGATATAAGAAAACAAGAACATCACTATGACAATACTTGACATCAACCCTTTGACATCAATCCTTTGACATCAATGAAAACATAATCCAATACCTTGTATATTTCATGGTTTTATAGACGAAATATAACTTAGGGGGGAACCCATTAATCTTAGGGAGGCCTTGGTTAGATACAACCGATGGTTTCATCATTTTTAGATAAGGCAATCTGAAAATTGCACACATGGATTAAGTAAATAAATTTAATCTATATATAAATTTAATGGGTTTCTCCACTAGTAATTGTTCCTAAAAAAAATGGAAAATGTTGGTTTTGCGTAGAATATAGGGAATTAAATAAAGAAACCTTAAAGGATCACTTTACTCTGCATTTTATAGATAAGGTATTAGATACACTAGTACGTAAAAACTTATTTTCCATTTTGGATATATTTAGTGGTTATAACCAAATACAAATATCTCTAGAGGATCAAGACAAAACAACATTCACATGTCCATGGGGGGCATATGCACCTACAACTTTTCAACATGTTGTACTAGGTATATTTTCTGACCTTATCCATGATTGTGTAGAATTATATATGGATGATTTCATTGTATATGGAAATACTTTCAAAGAAGCATTAGAAAATTTAGAAAATGTTTTAATCATATGTCAGGAAACTAATTTGGCATTAAGAAATGAGAAATGTTTTATGTTACAAACTAAAGGAATTGTTTTGGGTCACTATGTGTCTTCTGTAGGTAAAAGAGTGGATCCAAAAAAGATAAAATTAATTTCCAACCTTCCAATACCAAAGACCCAAAAATATGTTAGAAGTTTCCTAGGCCATGTTGGTGTTGATGTTAGTGGTAGCATCGTATGGGTATTTTCACACAAGTCTATATGTCTAGACGTGTGGAAATCGTCCAAAGCCTTATCTCTTGAATTTACTTTAATTAAATGAATTATTAAAGTAAATTGTTTTTATTAATTAATTACATAATTGGTTAATTGAGTTATTTAAGAAACATGTTAAAATTACTTAGCATGCAACATGTAATCTAAATCTCAAGTGAGTGTGAGAAGTAATCTCAATTGTATATCAATTTTGAGATTAGAAATATATTATAACTCATGATTATAAAATCAAGGCTAGGGTGAAGTAGACCTAGGGTTCAACGCTCAAGAGCACACCAAAAAAACCCTAACTACCAACCCTTTCGCCAACACCTGTGAAGTAGATGAAGTCTCACCCGAGGTAGAGGTAGGGTGGTTGCAGGACTCTAGTGCCTGCAACCTTAGCTAGGACACAGATATGTAATTACAATATTCTATAAAAGCACTTAGCAGTTACAGTTCATCAGTATTTAACTAGTATCTACTTCTCAGTTGAAACCCTAATCACAGAGCATCACAGTATTCACCCAGATCTAGTATATTTGAGCACTAAGCACATTCACATAGGTTATATCTAGAATTCATTCACATTATTCATCACTAAGATATCATATCATATTCATCTAAGCATACATCAGTGTACTAAGCATTAATCATATGAACAATGAAACAACCATACTGCACAAAGAAACCATAACATGGGATATACGTGGTTCACCTCCAGCTTGGGGCTACACCCACCAACTCTTCGTCTCCTTTATTATCTTTTGTCAATCTTCTTACATGCACAGAGCCACAAAATCCTACTCTGCATAAGATAGGGGATCTGTGTTCACCTCGCTAGATCCTCCTTCCCTGAGCTAGGTTACAGCACAAAGCTTCTACTCAATCTCTTATAGTCACTTGCACTTAGCCTTGCAAGTCTCACACAACATGCACAAAGCATGTACAACTATCACTTGCACTTAGCACTTGGTATCACACACTTGCACGCCTTTACTTACATCACCTAGCTTTCTATTTATACATTACAAAATGGGCCTAAACATGGGTAAACCCATGAGCCAACATCCCCATACCCGTTACATAAGCCCAAAACCCAAAAATCCCTAAACAAGGGGCCGAGATCTCGCAATCTTCACCCCAACTTGCGCTCCACCTTTGACAGCCTGTCGAGGTCCCAAAATAGGTCAAACATGACCAAGGATCCTCAAAACTTGGTCAAGGTCCAACAAATCCATGATCTACCTTCTAGTGGTTAGACTGTTTCAGAAGAACTTTCTCTGATACCAATTGTTGGAATATTCACCAATACTTAGATGGGGGGTGAATAAATATTGATCACTTTTTACCATTTTAATAAAAAAATGTAAGCATTAACTTATCATCAATTTATCACTTATGATTTCATTCAAGATATCATAAACATATAACTAGATATACACAATACACAAGATTTTTACGTGGAAACCAAAATGGGAGAAAACCATAGAATGATTCTTAATATATATCTTGAATATTACATCCATAGGAAGCACCAAATTCCAAATGTCTCTAGAACCAACTAGAAGGAGGCACCAATCCTCTATTTACAGGCTCCAATCAAAATGAATCTACAACTCCATGAATTCTCTAGCATCGAATGGAAGGAGTCTCCAACCCCCTGATTCATAGGATCCAAATTGAACGAAGCTAAAACTCCCTAAATTATCTAGCTCCAATTGAAAGGAGGCTCCAACCTAAAGGAAGTTGTGACTCCCTAGATGTTTTGGCTCCAACCATAACGAGGCTTCAACCCCCTTTCATTGCCCCTTCCTTCCTCCCTGGAATATAAGTGTGAGACTCAACCTATCACTATTGTTGTCACTGATACATCATCATCATCAAAACAAGACTCAACCTTACACTCATACTAATACATCATCACCATCAAAACCAGACTCAACTTCTCGCTATAACTGTCACTGATACTGATACATCATTATCATAAAAACCATATCCATACAAATAACCTCATAAATCTTATGCCAATATCACCAAAGGACATCTCTAAAGAATGTGCTCAAAATCACTAGAATATGCGTCAAACCATGTGCCAAGATATGCCTTAAACATGTGCCATAAAATACATGATATGTACCAAATAATAAACCCAAACTCTCCAAGACATTCCAAAAACCATGTTCCAAAATATCCAAGATATACCTCAATCATGTACCAAACATCCAAGATATTCCTTAAACGATGTTCCAAACATATGTCTCAAGCATGTAGCAAAATATCTAAGATGTGCAACAAGAATAAGTCATGATCTCCAAAATGTACAACAAAGCATGTGCCATGTCTCTCAAATAATATGTCCAAAATCACCAAGACATGCCTATAGCTGTGTGTTATCGGACAAATTGGTAGGTGCATACACTAACAGATCTCCCTAGATCCACCTAGATCTAGAACAAAACAGGATAGGACACGACTCTTTCCCTAAGTTGTAGTCATTAAATCTACCAATAAGAAGAAACGAGTGATGTACCTTTATATCGCTTCCTTAGGTCTCTGTTGTTTCCGCTTTTCTCCGGTGCTCTTGTGATGTCAGGTCCAAGACAACATAGACCAACCAAAGTGAAGATAACAAAGTATATTCAATGTCAACCTATGCATATGATCAAGGAGTTATGCTATAAAATAAGAGTGATTTTATGGGAAAGGGACATGTCGCTCTATTATATTAAATGAAAGTAGAAGATACAACCTGATTGCCTTGATGTCGCAAGCTTCCTTTCAGTGACCCTTGGTTCCAACACACACACTTGCTCTGCACTTCCATGAAGAAGATCCAATTCCTCTTGATAGACCAAATAGAGTCTTCAAGCTTCTATCCAAGCAGGGTTCTTCACACAATTCTTTCACCAATTCTTCATTCAATCTTGCTTAACCTTTTCCATGAGAAACCTTTCAATATATAGGAGAAGGAGGGATGGTTACATGGATGAGGATGATCCCACCAAATTTGAGAAGTTAGTAGGATGTCAACCATGCGAATGCCAACTCATTTTCTAGAAGATCCCCTTCTAGAACCTTCGTGACCTCTTCTCCTTTCCAATCTTAAAAACAGGTTCGCACCCTATCTATGGAGAAGAATGCAAACAATTCACACCCTAAGTGTGGGTGGCCTGTGAGAATGAGGGATTATCGCACCCTGTAACATATGCAGCCTGCGAACTAATCTTAAAAATGTGTTTTTTGGAAGAAGACAACAATCATCTTTCTCAGGAAAAATGTCCTTGTGGGAGCCTGAACACATCACTTGTAGAGACATCACCAGAGTGACCAAAATCATGTGTAACAGAATGCCCCCTAAAGTATGAGGCTGGAATATGTGATGGCCAAAATACTTTGTAAACTGCGTGTGTGTGTCAGAAACCAGAAGCGCACCTAATCGGAAACCTGTAAACAATGAAGCATCTACAGAATATAATACCAGTTCTGAGGTAGGCATTCCCATGCTCAGATCACAAATGAATGGAATCGTAGGTCATGGCCACCAATCATACACCATGGATCCATGCCGTCAAAACACTACATAGCCACTAGGAATACATTGTGGATCTATTTGAGAAGACTTGAATTGAGACGACATAGCCACGTGACATACAAAGTGGATATATGCACCGACACAAATCATACATACTCCATAGCAGCCTGGATCAAAAAGATGAGACCCAGGGTCTTCAATCTCGTCACCTGAAATTACGAATCTAGCCATGTGATTACATGTGCTGAAGTGAAACATGGCAGAAACCACTTGATTACTGGTCATTGAGGAAAGCCATTAAAAAGCGTGAGGGAAATCACCATTGATGTCAATGACTCCCAAGGTACCAAAGTACAATCCAATTGAATGCGAATGAATGAGTCTATGTCGAGCACTCGACGAAATCTCTTGATTAGGGATCAATGATGTGAAACCCCCGTCGAAAGCGAAGAGACCCGCCTTTAAGGCATGCAAGCTCTAAGGTAATAAATGATTTCTAAGTCTCATTTCTGGATAATGAGTTGGAGTCGACGGAATAAGACTCATCACAGGAGGGACTTAATGTATCCCCCATCAATGACACGAAATAAGTAACAGATTTTGAGGATGAGGAAAAGTATGAATATGAGTCGAAACAGACACAGGGAAGGTCGACATAGTAAGAATGGACAACTGCAGATGGCCGACTCAATAGAGGGCTCGTGTGAACTTCTCTTGAACATATGAACGACACGACCAAGGACTTGGCAGCACTGACTCAAAGACGACCCAAGATATGACCTTGTAGCAATTCGAACGAGAGACAAATGGATTTCCCAACCTGGATTCAAATGATGAATAGGGGGTTTCATGTTCAAGAGAAACGCTTACTGCCATTAATATGAATACAAAAACACATCCCTTTCCCAAAATTTCCCCCACCATTTCTGGAGAGTACCTCTTTATTTTTACACAGGCTTGAGGAGGATAACATATGCTTGTTGATGTAAGCTCATCCTTCAGATGAGTCGCTCAGAGTATATTTAACGAACCCTAAGAAGGAGTGGTTCAGTCCCATTACGGGTCTGTTGATGCTTGTTTAACGAGTCCAAGGATAGAAAACTCGAGAGTTTTTCATGTTTTGAGAGTCTGAAAAACACATAAAGAGAACTCTCCTAGTTCATTTTTCGTAAATAATTCCGATGAGATCGAAAAAGTGATAAACTATCGTCCGTCGAACGTTTTCTTTAGATACTTTGACGAGCGTGAAGAGAATAAGATCGCTCGGAAATATTTTCATTTTTATGGAGCATGAAAAGAGCTTAAAAGATACTCCTCTAGGGTCGTCATTTTTGTGTTACCATACGAGTACGAAAAGATGAGAAAAAGTATACTCGGTTACGTTCTCATATATTTTTTAGCACGAGAATGAACGAAGACTGAGCTCGAGGTTTTTCTAAAAAGCCTAAAAAGTAGTCGTACATGCAACAAAAAGAAAAAACACCCGTACTCCTTCGTTTGGACTTCAAAGTTTCTATATCTGCAAAAAACCACACTCATAGGGCTATTAGGGCATTAGGTTTTATAGACAAAATAATATAAAAAATCAACAAAAATGGTAAAAATTGAATAAATATGGGTAAAAAGGAATTTTACCATTTCATTGTGATTTTGCCAAAAACTTTGCCCATGTAGCACCCTTCCATAGGATGCTAAGCAATTAACTATTTATTTAAATACTCACACATTAACAATTTTGTTTTAGCATCATTTCTTTGATTTTTGTTTGCACATTTCTTCTACATCTTCTCAATGATAAATCTATTAACATG
>SNQJ01S0059688.1:23658-42817 GCA_010110895.2 Picea sitchensis | reverse complement strand
AATTGTAGGGCGAAAATTAGTTTGGTTTCAAACCACCCTTGGCTGCGCCCACAATCTCATGTTTACATAAGGCCATCACCCAAGGTCATATCAAGGAAGGGGCTTATTAGAAAAGGAGCTAGCACCTAGACTCTGAGATTTCACAGGCGCGAAGAGGAGGGTCGCGGATACCTTTAGACCTACACCAGGAAGTCGAAAGGGTCTGCGTCAAATTACAAAATGGGACCATCAAGGTCTCAGAGAGTTGTTTGGCTCCAGAATCAGAGATCCTTGACCGAGAGGTTGGACTAGTTCCCCGACCTTCCAAATTAGAAACCATGGATGGAGAATCCATCCTTTAAGAAAAGTGAAAATTTTTATGGCCTGTCATGGGTGTGTTACAATGAGGCAACTCAAATCAAATTGGCATCGCTTCGACTTGTAGGCACATCACTCATATGGTGGCAAAGAAAGTTGCAAAATTGCACACAACAAGTGGGTAATGTATTTCCATCATGGAATGTTTTTGTTTCTACACTTAGAAAGCAATTTTATCCTTTGGGTTGTAAAGAGAAGGATTTAATTGAATGACAAGGTCTTAAATTAAGAAAGCGAAAAATAGTGCAAGAATACACAGATGAATTTCATAAGATGGCATTAATGTTAGACATTCCATTACATACCCAAGAAACTGTTATGAAGTATATAGGAGGTTTACCTGCACATATTCGTAACACTGTATTTATGTTTGGACCTACTAATATTGATGAGGTTTGTGTTCAAGCAACATACATTGAGGCAGGGAGAACAAGAGTTGGTGTATCATGGGAATCGTCTTTCAGAAAAGAGGACAAAAGGAAGTGGAATGGCAAGAAAGAAAATTCAGTGACAAGAAAGGAAGAGAAACTCTCTTGCAAGCATTGTAAGAAAGAAGGGCATGATGATGACCATTGTTGGAAATTGCATCTCGAGAAGAGACCGAAGTGGTTCAAAGAGAAGAAAGGGAGGCAAACAACTACAACAACAACATGGCCAATAGACTTGGGATGAAGTTCAGGTGATGAGTTTAAAATCACAGTGGTTGGTTTGACAGGTAAAATTGGCGATGGATATGATTCTAGAAGTAAATTGTTTCACATAAGGGTCATAATGAAGCATACTAAGGTCGACACATGGATAGATAGTGGATCTCAATATAACTTGATTTCAGAGGAAGTGGTTAAACAATTGGGATTAAACACTCAGATGCATCATAAACCTTACTCACTTAAATGGATAAGAAACAACCATAAATTGCACATAACAAATCAATGCACTTTAAAGTTTACAATTTCATAAAAATTTGTGGATGAGGTAACATGTGATGTGGTACCACTCAATGAATGTGGAATGGTCTTGGGCAGTCCTTATTTGTATGATCGCAAAGCAATCTTCTACATGGAACATAATCAATATCACTTAATCAAAGAAGGCAATGAATATGTTGTACATGCTCATCCCTTAAAAACAAATCAATCTCTTCAAACGATGGAACAATTAAGGAAGACATCTCATGCAAGAAACACACCTATAATTGTGCCAAATCAAGCAATTGATCTTAAGCGTGAACATGAGATGATTGTAGAATGGAAGTTCAATCATAATTTGCTTCAAGATAAGCTAATGTCGTGCAAGTACTACAAACATACTAGCTCATTTTCAGTCATATTTATGATGTTATCATTGCTAATGTTGTCAACATGGATGACAATGGCTTCAGTAAGATGTGACAGAGTACAAGTGGCTAACAATATGCTATCAGTTATCATGGTTGTTTTACAATTGATCTTGATAAGACAGGTGCACATGACAGAGTTTAAAGACAGAGAACAAGTGGGGTGGCCTATCCCACACTTGATGACTAGTTAGTATCATTTTGGAGGACCAAAGGTCTTAGTGGGGAGGTGTGATCCAAAATGGGTCTAGGAAGGCCTAAAAATAAAAGTTCTCAGAATCAGAAGAAACCAATGCCATTGAATCCGTCTTGTCGTGTTGATTCTGACCATATAATTTTTTCCTCAAACGGACACCGTATGCGAAAGTTATCGCGTTCTGATCGAAATTCCAAATAGGCAAAAAGTCAACTTGTTCAAAGTCAACGATGACGTCAGCAGGTACGAGAGGTGACATCAACATGCATCAATATGACATCATCATGATGATGTGGCATCACTAGGAGGTGACACATGTCACTCTGTTTCGTCACTTTGGGACTGAGTTGGCACTGTACAGATTTGACACGTGTCACTGTACAGATGACACATGGCAGTCCGTACAGTGACGTGGCCCAATGACAGGTAGACATGTGGCCGTACGAACAACAAATGGGCATATGGTAGGCTGATGTGGTAGTGACACTTTGTAGGTGATTGGATTATATGGCAGATGACGTGGTAGTACAGACTGACACCTGTTAGTACGGTAGGATGACGTGGTAGTGACAAGTGGCGGGTGACTGGGTTGTATAGCAGTGACGTGGAAGTTTGACTAGGCCATTGTGTCAGAGGTACGGGCCAATATCAGGGTGACACGTGGCCTAATCATAGGGTGCCACGTGGAACCCCATATTTTCCCAAGGTTGTCTGGGTAAAAGGTTTGTTCCATCTCCAGGGGAATCAAACCTGCGACCTCCCAGCATGCCAACGATCTAACACTAGGTCTCTAACCAACTGCGCTATCTGTGTGACTTGGTTGATAAACGATGCATATATTATAAGTGTTGATATGGTGTGCATGTTGGGGGATAGGTTTTGGTCGGTGGGGGCCAGCCCCGACCGACCAGGAGCTAGACCAGGGGCTGCCGAGATGTTGGAGGGCGTGTGGAGAAATAGGGATGTGGCCATATGGCCCGTATGACCAGAGCAACAACTAAGAACCAATGCTCAACATTTAGTGCCCAGCTCGAGGCCACATGGAAATGCCCATATGACCATGGGCCCAGTTAAAAGGGGATGGCATGCCATATGTTCATTTTTTGGTTTTTTAACCATATATTATAATTTTATTCATATTTTAGCCTGATTTTGGGAGATTTTGGCCAATATTGGAGGATCTGGAGCCCTTTTTGAGGCCAGAGCTTGGGAGTAACTTGGGAGGATATTACTAATTTGAAGCCTATATAAACTAGAGGTTTTTGGAAACCTTAGAGAGGTTCAAAGAAGGATAAATGCTGAGGAATTTGTCAGTCAAAGCCATTTTTATGCAGGGAAGCTATTGAGGAGAGCAACTTTGCGGGACATTTCTGGAAGCTTCGTTCATCCATTTTCAGTGCCGTCAGTTATGTTGGGTTCATGAGATATAGTAGAACACAACCAGATCATTTTGTAATTAATTTGAAATTTTTCTGATGTAATTTTTAAGCTTTGAAGAGAAATAAGAAAGCCTCACCCACTGAGACAAAGGCCCGAAGACGTAGGCGATATTGCCGAACTCCATTAATAATTTTGCTGTTATGGTTTGCTAATTATTTATGTTCATTTCCAGATCTGTATATATTCTTATGGCTGCTATGTTAAATATTTAATTCTTCCTCTTTCTTCAAATTCCTAAATGGTTAATGAACTCATTCTTTAAAAACTCAACCATAGTCCTTAAAATATCTTTTCGGATCAGGCTCCCTTGTGTAGAGGAAATCTAGTTGGGAAGGTACCTTATAAACTCGTGGAGGTCCCGAGCTTAGTGGGAAGAGGGAAAATTCTATTGTTGCTAGTGGAGTGAAGGAGAGTGACCTTCCTGAAATATTTTCTTAAGTTGGTAGTCAATTGAATTAGTCCATTGGTGGTATCATGGCTTGGCACATGGTGGCATGTTATAGAAAGGAACTATACATCATAAATTACGGTTGGGAGGAAATGATTTTCCCTTCGGTGAGTTGGTTGGTTGAGATTCTTCACTGAAGAGATAAGTGTTATTTCTTGTTGTGTCTAATGCATGTTTAATAATGAAGATAATGTTTTTGTTGTTTATGAGATGAATGTGGTTAATTGAAAGGATGTTGAATTCTTGAGTAAAATGGATTATGTATGATTTTTTTCACTAATTAATAATGGTAACTATGAATACCTGAATGAGAAATGTGAATGCAGGTTGTATCCCTAATGCTTGGGAAGGTTGTATTCCTAATTCTTGTGAGTGGTAGCGAAATGCCCTAATGCTTGGGAAGGTCTTTGTGTAGTTTTAGGAAGCCTTAGCCCAATGCAACCTCCTACTTTGAAATGGAAAGTTTACATGATACCAAATATTCAATTGGATTTTGGAGTAAAAGTTCCCTCAGCTGGATGTAGATGTGAGGAATGCCTATGGAAGTCAGGAAGAGTCCTTGGAAATTAAGCCTAAAAATACCTTATCCTGTTAAGATTTAGAATTGGCCTTTAACTCTTTTGCAACCCCTATTTGAATCGAAAGGATTTATAGTCATCGATCTGGTGGAGATGGGAGATCTTGACCATTGGTTGGACGAGGCCATTGAAGGGTCCAAGTGAAAGGATGCAATGGGATTCTGATGATCCAGGTAGATATCGGTGGCCACCCACCTATTCCAATTGGCTCAAAATAGTCTTCTGACAACTTACTATTTTTAGCAGTTTTTTCGGTTCCTAAACTTCCGGGGCCATTTTGAGGGCCTAAATGATTTTTTTTTGGGATATAGCACGTCAAATACAGACAAAGGCTTTGATTGAAGCCCCAAAATTAATCTCCTCAATGATACCTTTCCAATGAGCTATCGTGTGCCCAAAACGAAGATCATATGCCAAAATTACGCCCCGGGGAAGTTGATACACCAAGCTACCCAAAACGGGGTACACAAAACTGTTAGGTTTTCATCTTCGAGGGTTAGGGTTTTTGAATTTATTTATGTTAAAAATTCCTTTAGACCCTCATTTTAATCAATCTTCTTGCGAATTTGAATATTCGCCACATCTCTTCTTAGCGATAAGCTTCCACCATTCTAGTGAGTCTTTCACTCTGTATTTCTACAGTTTGGTACATTTCGCTCATGAATAGAAATTGTGTATTACTGTATTTCTGTGTTTATGGTTGCATATATGATATATTTATGTTATATTATTGGATATCTGAGATATCTCTGTACATTTATTAATTATATCTCTGCTCTCATTTCGTGCCAAAAATAATTCGGATCATCCGATGGAGAAGACTTCGAGTCAACAAGAACCATTGATCCATTGCAAGTTGAGCTGATGAAATCTGGACTGTAGACACCGAGTGAAAAGGGTATAGGTATATTAGAGGAAGGACGGTCAGAGAGGTCTAGAAAGGTGCACATGAGGGATTTCGATAGCAAGAGAGTTTGAAGACCGTAGATCCATTGGAAGGTGTACCAATGGTTAACAACCATTGGATCTAGGATGATTTATCCCAATGAAGAAGACTAAGACTTAGGCATTGATAACTGATAAGAAGTTGTGATACCTTGAGTGAATATTTTTCGTCAGAAGAGGTCTAACAAGGATCATTAGATCCATTGGAGTAGTTCGTCGAAGAGTGCTGGTAAGAGTGGACAATGATCACTTGGAGTGGAATCATTTTGAAGCTAAGGGACCCTGAGTCAACATGAATAGTGAATTGGTAGAAACGTACCCCACGTAATATCATCCGTAGATTTTACGAGGGCCCCACTTGTTCACACATTGAATGGGTGATGAGATGGGTGGAAACCGTCGAGTAGATAGAGGTACTGATGTGATCGAGACCGTTGATTTTTGACTCCGAGGACTATTGGATCCATCAGAACGATCCATTGAAGAGGACCCGTCAAAATGGAAAACCATACCTTGCGACCTGCTATTTTGACAAGTAGAGAATCCGAGTCACATCTGATCATCAATCTAGTTGTGAGAAATAATTCTAGCCACCTGATTGGGGGTGTTTAACTTCCTAGTCCTTCTCGAGAATTCCTTAAGGTGATCCAGTTGGAACTTGAGGGTCATATGAGTTAGATTGGATGAAGTAAATTATGTGACAAGAGGATTTCTCACATGTATCGTGACAAGTAGAAACTAGGGAGAGTAAACTTGAGTGTTTAACTGAGGAAGAAAGAGGAAAAAATGAACATCCCACCAACCTAAGCATCTTTAGGGGGTTGGGTGTGTTACATCTTGTGAACAATTTATGGTAGGAACGTAACTCAAGCATCTTTAAGGATAAAGATATCCCACCTGAGGTAGTTGATAGTATAATTTTAAATCTTACAAATGAATTTATGACAGACCTAAAATTCAAGGAACCAAGACTCCCCTCCATGCATGATCTTTGAATTCAACATTCCATGGGGATTCTTCCACAGTGTTGCTCTGGGGCAACCTAGCATATTTGGAGTGGGTGTTGTATTATACCTACAACAAAATAATTACCACCAGGTCAGATACTCTCTAGTATAGGTTGTGGTACCAATAATAGAGTGGAGTTCATAACATTGTGCACTCTCCTAGAAATTGCATTAAAAAAGGGAATTTCCAAGCTCCAAATTATGGGTGTCTCCAAGATTGTAATCGATTGGGAAATAAAAAAATCAAAATGATTGATGTGAGACTTGCGACTTTGCTCAGAGATATCTCAGACACTCTCCTTTCCTTTGAATGGCTATCCTTTAGCCATATCTATGGGGAGTTGAATGCAAAATTTTATCATTTGTCAAAATAAGCGTTGACTCTCCCGATAGGCACCTTTGGTATCTATGAGTTCCTCGACAACGAGGAAACGTGAGTCAATGGAATTTGGACTGTAGTTTCACCTAGGTGTTTTAATATCTCATGCAGATGTAGCCCTTCATGGGTTGACATGTAGTTGTTATGTAAAGTCAATATATGGTATTTTGGAAGCGATTGTATATGATTTTTGTAAACTGTTTGACTGACAAAAGAAACCTCTTTTTGAAAGGCTAATCGAAGGTGCCCTTTGCAGTCTTGATTTTGGACAAATAACATTTATATTCAATACTAATGAATATAATGATTTATTTTCATAAAAAAAATGTTCAAATCTTGAATTTCAATAATATTCTACAACTATCGTGAAGAGCTTAGAAATTATAAATGAACTAACTATAAATGAAACTGCAATATTCTTTACAAAGATTTGGGGTAAGTTGTCAAGTATATGTAGCCTTGTATTTTAATGGTTACCCACATTGCAATCTAAAATATCTCAATAGATCTTAAAGTTCATGCAAAGGAAATCACAACGTGTTGAACCTCTCCAACCTTATAGAGATAAAGGTTCCCTAAAACATAATTCAATTCAAATTCTATACAAGCCTCCAAATGGGCACAACTTGGTAACAAAAAAAAACCAAAAAAAACATTGATTTTTCTTGGAAGTCAAAATCCTTTCGTTGTTAAATATGAGACATGGGTTATTTTTATGATATCAAAGTGCCATTGACCCATTTTCATGTGTCACCTTTTATTTTTTAAGTTTATCCATATGTAGAATATTTCCCCCTTCATTTGTTTTATGTTCCACCATGCTCTTATATACAAAAACATTTCATTATACTTAGCCATTTTTCTTAGTTGTGCGAGATTACTTACCTTGTGAGGAGATTCCCTTTTTCATATTCATTCCCCTGCATTCCACACAAGACTTTCATCCCACACTAGCCATGTTCTCCACATTACAACATTAGTTTATTTTCTATAGCGCAGAGACTCCGCACAAACTTCTCCTCTAGACAAACATAACCTCCACGCATCTCTGTTTCCACACAATTGTCATGTGGAGAACTTCATATAACCATCTATGCACTCTCCATATTCCGAGCCCCACTCCCACACTTACATCTTCCACACACTTTACATCTCCCACACAACTACACTTCTGCACAACTAGTTTCTAAAATGATTGATCTCTCTCCGTGATCTATACTTAGTGAAATTTTCATCAATATCTTGTGCTTTGCACACTGCTCAAGGGTTGTTTATGATCCATTAATTGGTTTCAATTTGTGAGGGAAAGGGCATCGATTCCGAGGTTAATGTGGAAGAATTATCCCATTTTCCCATGAAACACTTGATTTTCAGAATAACTTCCATTTATTGTTTGTATTCGAGAGTTTAATGCCATGTGATGAAGGGATGTTTTAGTAAATTACATTCATTTACTTAACCTTTAAGAAGATTTATCTCCATAATTCAATATCACATATATCAAAGTTCCTTGAAAGAATAAGAAATATGACAACTATAAGAAGGAAAGAGCCTTTTTGTGGAGATACAATTAATTCTCTTGCGCGCCAAGATAAAGATTTTTCATTGGCCTATGGCATATCAATGGTTCTAGAGATTAACTCCTGAATAGAAGAAGAGTAACAAATTATGGACAATTGACTTAGTTAATGCTGGTTGCATGCCTAAAGTCTTCAACTTCAAGGAGCTGGTTTCTTAGTGCGCCCGAAGATTTGATTGGAAAAGTAGAACAATTCGAGTAGCCGTCAAGGGGAAGAACCTGTGCGCCCGAAGATTTGATTGGAAAAGTAGAACAATTCGAGTAGCCGTCAAGGGGAAGAACCTTGTTCCACTAACTCCCAAGATATTCAAAAGAATGCTTCGACTGTATGCATCCAAAAAAAGTCTTAGGATTTGTAACACACCTGATCCCATAATCAACACTTAGGTTGGTGGGATGTTCATATTTCCTTTCTTATTTCAAGACATGTTATCAGATTCATCAGTCACTTGTGTGAAGACTTCTCTGATCACAATTTATACTGTATTAACTCTTACAAATCCTTAGAGAAGCTCCTTCCCATAGTTTACTAAGGTGACTAGGTGTCTAGCATCCCTAATTGGATCATCAAGATTATTCCTCACCATTAGGTCAATGATCTATGGTGATTCAAACACATTCCTTTTGGAATGCTCAATCACCAGGGTTGGGATATTATCCAATGACATCAAATTGACTGATCTTCCTACGAGATTCAATAGTCCTCAAAATTGGGATTCAATGACTATGACATCATCGACACCTCTACTGAATTGATAGTTACTTCCCACTCAAACATCCACTCTACTTGCTGATGAATGGGACATGCTATCCCCATTTTGTGGATAACTAAGGAGATGATGTTTCGAGGCCCTTAGGTTGTAGATATGGAGTGCCAAGAAACTACATGACCAACAATACCCTTTTGCACATATGAAAAATCCACTAACCACCACATATGGTCACATGTTTATAGATGGAATCCACCACACCAGTTGGCTTCCGAAAGGCAGTGGGCCTTGCTCCATGAGGTACAAGTAAATATTATAGTAAACATCATTTAAATATTTAAGGCATTTGATTATGTTGTATCTTAGATTGCTCTAGATTCCATGATATGTGCTTGGACATTATGCCTTTTTCCCTAAAGGGGTGATGTCCTCCTAAATTAGGGTTTTATTTGTGCAAAAAGTGAAATTTTAAGTAAATTGTTTAATATTAATTTTTTAAGGGGGAAAGATTAGGGTTGTTGACCCCTAATATTGTGGTTTACTCCTTATTTTGTGGACAAACTATGTAAGCTACTTTTAGTATAAATAGATATCATAATTAGATCTCATTTTGAAATCATAACTCTCCCTCTTGTGAGAGGATTTGGTCTAAAAATTTCGGCCCTCTTGGCTCTTTTAGCTCTTGTGCATTTGTTTATGGCTATGTTATGAATAGTTGATGGAGAAAGGCCTAGCGCTAGCTTTGAATGATGCTTTCTAGCTCTTGTGGTGAATTATCTTAGTATTTCTCTTGATCCTGGTATGGTTTTTACTCTCTTGATATCATTTATTTCAAGTGAAGTATTGTTATGCTGGGAGCTAGGTGGGAAGTATAAGGGTATACATCCCCACCTTAGCCTTCATCATTTTATTTGCTTGATCTCATTGATTAAGGGTTTGCTAAGAGAAGTATAAGGGCATACACCCTCTTAGCTTAAACCATAGATTAGGGAAACTTGCCTTGGGAAGTAAAAGGGATTACACCCCTGAGGAGGTAGATTCTCTAAGCTCATTTTCACTCCATTAACCCAATAGTAAAGGAACTAGTCATTGATTTTCTGAATTGGAGAAATAAAATATTGCATTGGGAAACATGATTTTCGGTCATTTTTACTTCTTGCAAAGTGGTTTGTTTTCCTTGTGCCTTGGGAACCTCACAACCACTAGGGCATCCCCATATAGAGGATACTTATTGCTGCTTTTACAAAATTACATATTCAACCATTAGGGTTGCAGAAACCCTAACTTACTTACTTGAATAACTCTCTTATCAACCATTGGATTTTTCTCAAAGTTTGCACACTTGTTCTCTTTGGTCCAACACACTTTTTGGAAAAGTTTGAGGAGATTTAAGTGGCTGATTTTCTTTCTGTAATACATTGAATGTTACAGCCATAAGGCTGATATAATTTTCTGCAAACAAGTGTTTACAACAACCTTGTCTTTTATGCTAAGAGTATTGGTTTTTCATCTTGAGTTTAGCTAGTCATTCACTAGTTTTTCTCTTGCATTTTCTACTTGATCTTCAACATTTATTGAGCAGCTTATATTATCATTTTCTTGCTGATATATACTATTATCTATTTCTGCAAAGTAGGGACAAAAACCTTAACTTTCTGATCCAACTAACATATATTGTTACAAAGTGTCTTTCTTGTGTCTTGGGCAGGTACAATCATCCGGAGAAGTATTATACATGTGGGGAAAAATCACTTGACTTACAAGGCACCTCTTTCCACATTTCACTCCACTTAGACTTGACCTATAGGGGCTTCAATTCCATCCATCTTCATCTCCATTTCAATCCCCCTAGGGAAACCGAGATTGCCTTCATAGAGTGACCTAGTCACCCTTGAAGTGCGAGACATACATTGAGGTGACATTGGGTGTAGGATTCCCAAGTTGTAGCACTTTCCTTATGGTTGGTTTATGATTTTACCAGCCTACAACTTGTGCTATAACATTTTGGTGTCATTACCGGGGAGGATTTTGAATCCTCTTTGTACCCTAATGAAACTTTGGTATGCTATCCCAAAGCCTTTCCCTTAGCTTACCCGACAACTCCACCCGAGGAATATTCAATTTACACCTTCCTTGATGAGTTCATTTTGAAATTCATTTGGTGACTCCACCTTCCCATAACCCTTCTTTCCCCAAAATGTTTCCCCTTGGGAATTTCAAGCCTTCTAAGTTTTACCAAAGAAGGCCTCCTCTCAAGTCTCCCATTCCTAAAACCCTTTTCCATAAATCCCTTCCCCTTGCTCCACTGGCTCGCCCTTGGGAAAGAGACCTATACAAACCCCTTAACATGGCCAATATCCAAGGTTACCCTAGCCATATGCTAAGAGATGTTAACAAGTGGTTTCCAAAGTTCCCAAGAAACAATGTGATAACTGCTGAAGGCCACATTTATGTCATGGGTTGGGATATGGACAATGTAGGTATTGATCACGAAGATGTGGACATGAGACTTTTCGCTTCATTGCTGACTAAATAATGTCTTGATTGATTCAAAGGACTCGTTGATAATGATATCACGACCTATGATTCTTTTTTTCCCTTATTTAAAAGCAGATGGTCAAGAAAATCAGACGGTGGGACACTTGCAACTCAGTTCAATCAAATAAATAAAAAGGAGAATGAAATGGTAAAGGAATTCGTTTCAATATTTGACAGGTTGTACAATCAAATTCCAACAGATTACCATTCCACAACATCATCAATTTGTCTCATTTACAGTAATTCATTTGAAGGGAAATTCTGATGCATTCTTAAAGATAAAAATCCCACGTCATTGGCAGAGGCTAAAGAGTTCAATATCGACATTGAAGAAAATCTCCTTGATGCAAAAGTAGAACCTTTTTAGTACCCTTGTAGCATGACAAAATGAAGGACTAAGGTTTCCAACAATAGTGTTCCTGATCCGATTGCTCTCATGACTCAATATATAGACCAAATAAATACTCAGTTTGATCAGGTGAAGAATCAACTTATGAACCCGTATGAATACAGTGGAAAGAAATCAATCTGATCCCAGACATCAGTTTACCAGACAACAAAGAGATGCCATTGGTTGGAAACCAAGACCTCAGCAAGAGGCAAAGGCCCCAGATACTTTGAAAACTTTTGGGATAGTTGATATAGAATCTTGGTGTCTCCCATGTTAAGAACCCCATAATGAAGATGAATTCCCCTGAAAAAATGAAGATTATTTTGACAATATGAACTTCATGATTTGCAATCTCAATGATGAACATGTTACTCAAGAATAGATCAATGAAGCGAGAAGAATAGGATAAAGAGAAGGGAGAATCCAGACCTTAAATAAACTGACAGATGATCAGAAGAAGGAATTGAGAAGGAGGGAAATTCTAACCTACAAAAGAAAAATTGCTTCAGCCCCTCTGTCACATCCTGATACTCCTCTTCCACCAGAAGAAAAGGTGGCTCCACCACCTCCACCGTCGATATGTGAGTTTCTTCCTAAGCCAAGTCCTGCAGACGACATTCAATTATTTGTTGTGCTTAATGAATGAATTCATTATTATATTGCTTGTTTAAATGATGTTGTGATATTGAGGGAATAAGCTATGAGATTTACTGCAGAGTCGCGGATAACAGTAGGTTGCATTTACCAGTTCTAATAATGGTTCAATGGTCAAGATCTCATATCTCATAATCAATCCTAGGTTGTAAACACCAGAGTCTTGCAACCACCCATTAAAGCTATCTCAGGTGAGACTACACAACGCATTCTGTGTGCTGCGTTTCCTTCTGGTTCACCAGTAGGGTCAATAGTTTTAGAGGTTTTGTTGGAAACCCTAAAGACATGAACCCTGGGTCAATAATCAGATGGTAAAGGAATAGAGATAACCAACAAATGGTTCCATTTCTGTAGGTAGGAACATGAGAGGATTGAGTAGAGGAGATAAGTCAAGAATCTGTCAGAGGCGGATTAAGAAAGGGTTAGGGTAGAGACCGATGAACCATTAGAAGGGAATGTTGAGACCATGGAATCCCACAAAAGCAGAAATCAAAAGCTGGTTGAGAAAAAAAGAGCTAGAGTTTTCACAAAAAGACAATAGAAACCCTAGAATAACACCTCGCAAATATATTGAGAAATGCGTGTTTACGGATTTGCACAAAGTCTTTTTCTGTGATTTTCCGCATATACTGCAGGAGTGGATACTAAGATTGAAGGATAACCATGCGGCGAACCAGATTCGACAGTTAGATCAGACCCTGAACAAATTGAGTAGTTACAACAGGTGAACAACAATTTCACCCGCGTAGTAGACTTTTGGCTTGACAGTATTGTGGCAGGCTTCATAATAGAGTTTGCAGTTGACACAACGAAGTCATACAATGCAATGGAGCATGAATTTCTACGCAAACCTCGAGGAAGGTACATTCAATCACTGTATACTTCTATTAAGATACTGCTATATAACAAAGGTGTAATGACAATGGAGTCAGATAGCTAAAATTCCCTATGTGCATGGGGGAAGGGGGGAAGCACTGACAGAAAGAGGAGAAATGGAAGGAAGAAAGGATAAGGGCAAGAAGGAGGAACCCTTGGACCCAATAATGATGGATGATGACCAGATCAAGTGGATCTTAGCATCAACTAGAAATACGTGTAGCAAAGTACCCTACCGATACAAGGTGAATACCAAGAAGAGAGCCATAGCCGCGAGGGAAGGCTTAGTGAGTGATGAGGAAGAGGTAGAGGATCTCTAGGATGTGGAGAATATTGAGGAAATCCTGCACACAACATGTGAGAGGAAGACGATAGGTCCAAGAGCGGGAGGAGAAGGCACCCATCCTATCCATATTAGTGTTAGTGTGGAACCCATAAAACCATGTGCGACTAATACACCAAAGAGAACACCACCATTTAGACAACCGAAGTTTAGAGGAAGTCCGACAGTAGGAAGTACATATACACAAGGAGAAACAACTGGAGGAGTGTTGGCACAGGGGCAGACCCAGGGTTCAACGCACCAACAATGCACCAAAAAATCCCTAACTATCGRCCCTTTTGGCAACACCTGCAAAGCAGATGAAGTMTCACCTGAGGTAGAGGCAGGGGTGGTTGCAGGACTCAAGTGTCTGCAACCTTAGTTGGGACATAGATCTATGATTGTACTACTTAATAAAGCATGTAGCACTGTTAGTTCCTCAATAACCACTTCACTTATAAGACAGAACTTCGAAACATTCACACTAATCTACAGTAATCAAGCACTTAGGATATACAAATGGATCAGAATGAGCATATCAAGCACTAAGCATGAATATCTAGATCAGATCTAACATTCTCATATATAATAAGCACCAAGCATGAATAGATATATCTAAACATATCAGAGCACTTAACATATAACATATGAACACATCAAGACAAAGCACAAATCACATAACACAATGTTTACGTGGTTCACCCCCACCCTGAGGCTACGTCCACCAACTCTTCTTCTTTATTGTCTTCAGTCAATTGGTTACAAGAACAAAGCCTCAAAACCCTTAATCCGCAAGGGACAAAATATCTGCGCAGCTTGCTAGATCCTTGTTCCTTGCGTTACAACACAAATCCTTCTACATTCTCTTCCAGGGACTTGCACTCAACTCTACAAATCTTACACCAAATGCACAAAGCCTTGATCACACAGATTCAAACCTTGGAACTTAGCCTACATCACATAGATGCCGATTTCACTACTTTTTCTCTATATGGCCTAGACATCTATATATACATACAAAATGGGCCTAATCATGGGTAAACCCATGGGCTGACATCCCATTCCCGTTACATATTCCCAAAAACCCAAAAAGGGGCCCAAAAGGGGGCCGAGATCCCGTGATCTCTGCTTCATATTGCGCTCCTTCTTCAACAGGCTGTCGAAGTTCCAGAATAGGTCAACATGACCAAGAAATTCCCAAAACTTGGTCAAGGGCCAACAAGCCCCCAACGTTCACCTGTGACTTGTCCCGAGTCACTCTGGTCTAAGAAATTCTGTCTCGAACACCTCGAGCTTGGCTCACGATGCTTCGACTTGCTGCTTTGTTGTGGACTCTTGTTTAGTGAACTCCTGGATCACTGCATCATTCACTGGTCCTTCTAGGCACTATTTTGCTATGAGGACGATATGTTCTAGCTCTTCTCCTTGGCTCTTGACCTCTATAAACAACATACATGCATATCTTGCACAGGTTGAAGTCGTTGAGTGACTTCCATCACTTTTCTTTGAATCATATGGATCTGATGCTGAGAAGTGCATTATTCTTGAGATCTCTTCATCCTTTCTACAATTGACAGGGCCTTCAGCTGCGACTATAGTGTATCTGCATTCTGCTTCACTTCTTGGAGCTATGACTTCAGTATCTGCAATTCTGGGTTCTCAGTGATATTTTCATAGGTCTGGGCGCTACAGTTACTCAACTGCTTGCACTCCAAGGAAATATCTTTTAATTTTTCAACTGCGCTGTGGACAACTGCTTCTCTTTGGTTTCTTATCTCCTGTGAGGTTTCAGGTACTTCGCGGAGCTCTAAGTTGGTGATGCGTTGCTGNTCTTGAGATCTCTTCATCCTTTCTACAATTGACAGGGCCTTCAGCTGCGACTATAGTGTATCTGCATTCTGCTTCACTTCTTGGAGCTATGACTTCAGTATCTGCAATTCTGGGTTCTCAGTGATATTTTCATAGGTCTGGGCACTACAGTTACTCAACTGCTTGCACTCCAAGGAAATATCTTTTAATTTTTCAACTGCGCTGTGGGCAACTGCTTCTCTTTGGTTTCTTATCTCCTGTGAGGTTTCAGGTACTTCGCGGAGCTCTAAGTTGGTGATGCGTTGCTGTAGCTTCTAGATTACCTCTTCCAGTTGTACCACCTACTGTGGAACTCCTTCCTCGATCTGTACTTCGATGACTATCACAAAGAGAAGTGCTCTATGAACCATTTCCTTGACTTCGAGTTGCTTGGCGAGCAACTGTTCCTTGCTTTGCTGTAGCTCTACTTTTTCTTCATCCCATTTCGCTTGTAGAGCAAGATTTTCCTTTTATGCAGCACTTCTTTGGTCCTCAAGGTCTTTCTGTACTTGCACTAAAGCCTGGGTGGGTTGTGCTATTTCTCCCTGAGCTCGTTGAAGGCGAGCTTCAACTGTATCAACAATGCAGTGTAATTGAGCGAGATCATCACCTAGTTCTCGTGTTCCAACTGTCAGGGGCGCAGTGGATACTTTGTGGTTGGACTGTAGTGCCTGCTGCACTCCTTGGACCTCATCCTTAATCTGACTAAACACCTACTCCTGCTTAGCTTCTTGCTTCTCTGCTATCTCTAGTAAAGCATCATTTAGTGATGCGACGATGAAGTCGAAGTCATCTAAGGTGAGGGTGGTCTCAAATTTGGTTATGGTTGCTTTCATTTTCTTCCTTGAATAAGGTTTTAGAGGGMAAGCCTTCCTTTTCTTCGATGGATCCTCCTCGTCTCTAGGTGGTGTAACCTCGCCTTTCTTCTGTTCCACATCTGTGCCATCACCTCCTTTCTCAGGTGAGATAGAAGCGGTCTTTGATGAGGTACTGCTTACGTCTTGAGATTYTTCATTCTTCTTGGTCTTKCTCAGTTCAGGTGTATCGTGCATTGTTTCTGGACTGTTAATATCAGATAGCTCTACGGGGTCTGTTGGGATGAGGAGGTATGTCGACCATTCCTCGGTGATTTCCTCTAAATCMTCCTCCGTCAACTTGTAGTATGACTGCAACTGTTGTTTATGCTCATTAGCGCGCGCTATGATATAGATGAAATGGCGGTCCACACTGAATTTCATCAAGGGWCSAAACCTATGGAGTGTGTTCAGGGTGATGATAGGTGTGGACTGTATGGCTACCTTCAACTGGTTATAATATGTGTGGAAGATGACATTCGACTGCCATTGCTTATTCATGTCACTAGAGTACCATAGTGTACTGAACTTTGTGGCCAGAGGTTCAAAGGGCTCAGTGTCCGGGAAGGTTGCACCTTCCGGCATATCCCATGCGATGAAAGCAATCAATATGAGAAGCCAACTAAAGTGAAATTCATATCCCTGATCCTATGCTTCTTTGCAATCTAGTTCCAGTTGGTTCATGAGGTACTTTGCCCAATTCATCTGTAGTCCCTCTGTGCACTTCCCTGCGAGGTCGACTACAAATCCGATTACTTGGGTTGGTCGGTTCTTGCGAACTATATTTCCTGTTGGATAGGTAAGGCGCACTGTGCCACTTTGGATAGAGGCTACCTTGTAGCCTCACATTCCCTTATCTACATCGTTGTAAGTATCGTTTATCCTCTTGGCGAGAGCAAGATCCACGGTCTTTCCGAGGTAGAAATCTTGTGGGTCAGGGCCTTGCATGCTAAGCCCTGTGATCCGATTGATCAAATTTGGATCCATTATGATGCGGTGTTTCAACCATAAGTATCCTCCATGATAGCAGTACAACAACAACTTGATGCACGCATTCACTTCTTGATGCCTCCCGAAGTGAGGAATCTTCATTACATTAAGCAGTGTGGACTGCACGAGGTTCATGGTCCTCTGCTGGGGAACGACCTTTGAATTCTTTCCCTTGGTTCTAGTAAGATACTTATATGGGGCTAGAATATTGTATACTTTCCTATCGCAGAGGTTGAATTCACTAAACTTCAATGCTGCGATCTTATCCTGGTCTGCGTGCAATGCGCGTATCCCCTTTAGAAGGTATGTAGTGACCAATTCATATTCAAAATATCTGGGAACACTGTCTCAGTTTATTGCGCCACTCAGAGGTGGTAGATAATCAGGTAGAATGCTGATAATCAGCTTAGAATTCGCTAAGGCATCCTTGCATTTAGTTCGCCTCTCACGGGACGGTCCAACTCCGTGAGAAGTGGATGGGGACGCTTGCACTGTTCTTGTAGATGAAGCCTGGATACCTTCAGACATCGACATGGCTTTCTCGGTCATCAAGTCGATCAAAAATTCCTCAACGACTTTATCTGCAACGCTCAATGCTTCCGACATATGCACTCGGGGTAAACAATTCGTGGGTTCAGGGCACAACTTAGACATGGTGATGAGATAGAGAGAAATAACACAATGAAAACCTGGCTTAGTCTGTGGGTTCAAATTCTCGATTGGAAAAAGTGTTCTCGGTGCATGGTGCGATGAGATAAATAGGTAATTCAACAAAGGTTGGCTTGCAACGGGTATGAGCCTCCATTAACTCATGTTTGATCCATTATGGCGCGTTCCAACAGTCTGATGATGAACCTTTATTTATTTTCTGTCCATTCGAAGCGTCAATCTAACGGTTATAATATCCTCAATGGCTATATTGCTTCGTCATGGTGAAGTTCCATGTGTCACTATTATGATATCTCGACGAAGCTCCAATTCTGCGAGGTCTCCTCTAGAACCTCCTATAACTTTTCAGTCTTAGCCCTCTTCTTTCTTAACTTTCTAGCCTCCTTTCCAATGAGCTTTGTCTCGATAGTTCTTTTCTCATTCCGATTCTTATCTTCTTTGGTCTTAGTTACTTCACATTGTTGAAATTATTTCCTAGCGTTCCTGGATAATACTTCTCCTTTATCTGGGTTAGGTAATTCAATCTTCTATGGATCCTCTAGCGTTCTCTTAGCTTTGACATCCGGGTTGCTAGCATTAAATATCTGCGATCTTCTCTCCTGTTGTTCAATCAAGTGCGCGATCCTTTTGGTCATAAAGTCTTTTAACTCTTACTTCTTCTGTTCCAAAACTTCTTCTTCTTCCTTTTGTCTGGCTTGATCTCTATCAATCCAATATTTTCCTATTAGAATTGTAAACAGGGTGCTGTCTTCAACAAATTTAATAATCTCAAAGTCTTCTTTTGTCGAAGTTCCATTGACAGTCATAGGTATCCGAGCGAGCCTTCCACATAGGTTTACTAGCTTTCCTCTGAATAAAATTATTCCTCCTAGTGAAGGGATCATAGCAGGCCTTCCTATAGCTTCCTAGGTTCTCTTTGTCATGATATTCACCTGTGTTTCCTCATCTAGAACACAGTCAATGCCGAAGTCTCCTATTCTTTCTTCGATTCATTCCTTCTCTTTTAAGATCTATGATAAGATGACATGTCGGTGGTCATTCA
>SNQJ01S0059687.1:28657-57530 GCA_010110895.2 Picea sitchensis | reverse complement strand
CAAAATATTTATCACAGTACCAACCTTCCTAACCTATTAACTCAACAAAAGTATGGTGATCTTGGAAAGCTTCTCTTAATGCTTTTCGAGCACATAAACAAAATTCTAAAGAATCACAAGTAATCACTTACCCTCTTAAGGTCCGATAGACCAATTCAGTCTTAGTGGACGCTAATAATCATCAACATCATTTTCAATTTTAGATCCCTTTATTTAAACAATAATTATTTTTAATAGAGTTTTTATTATTTATCTTTATTTTTATAGTTAATTTTAAAATATTTAATCTATAATTTTATTAATTTAATTTTTTTCTTTTTATAATATTAATTTTAAATATAATTTGATATTATCATTTTTATTTTTTTAAATTAATTAATTTTCCTATTATCTATATATTTCATTTATATAATTATGTTTTTTAATTTCACATTATTTTGATATTATCTTCTTAATGAGAGGTGGAGTGTCCACTTAACAAAAACTGGAACATTTCAAAACTAGTACATAGTTCAATATATATATTTCCTTTATATGATAACCTTTTTTAATTTCACATTGCTTTGATATTACCTTAGTGAGAGCTGAAGTGTCCACTCAATAAATGGAACAATAAAAAAAAAATGGGACATTTCAAAACTAGTACATAGTTCAACTTCAAATAAATCAACACAATTCTGACAAATTGTGGAAGTTTGCACACCATTTTCAACTTCAAATAAATAACACAATTTTGACAAATTGTGAAAGTTTGCACACCGTAAGTTACGAGTTGAGATGGTAGATGTAGCATTAATTCCAACTAATTAAGAATGTAAATATTTGAATATGTTATGTAAGTCATTAGGAGATAGTATGATGGAAAATAATTATTAATTAACATAGTATGATGGGAGAGAATTACAAATATTTAAATAAAGAATTAAGGAATTGAGTTAGTAAAATTAAATACAAAGGACATTATCATTTTTTTTAAACATATTGTTATTTTTTTATTTTATTTAATTTTATGTTTATTAATTTTAATTTATCTATCAAATATTATGGAAAAGGAAAAATATCATAATTAACAACTATATCTCTTGAAAGATTGTAAAAGTAATTAATAATTGTTTATCAACATTAATTATTTATGAGTTGATATGTGTGAAGATCAAGTACCCCACCTCTTGTGTTGTGTCTATGGTTTTTGTGTTAAAACCATTTTCATGAGTATAATTTATTGTTGAAATAGCATTGCGATAATATGGTTTCCTTTACTGTCAACTCATGGTGTTTGTCTCATTGTTACTCTATTGCATCTATTGTTTTCATGCTAGTTCAAGTGACCGATTGTCCAAAATTTGGATCAAGTTCAAGTAAGGAGATTGTTGTGTGAGTGTGTTAGCTTATGAAGCTCGTGTGAGAAGGTTTAAAGTAAACCCAAAGATCTCTACTCAAGAAGTATTTTTTTGTAAGAGAGGTCAATGAAGAGAGAAGACTACAAACAAGGCCCTTCCAAAACAATCCTTATTTCCTAGTTCAATAAATTGGTGATGTTGTATCCCATCTTAATTTGGTCTCCTAGCTGGAAATCCATGATGTAGTTAATGTTAATCTCTTCAAGTTATATGAAGACTCTTCCTTGGAAACTAGCATTCAACACCTCAAGTATATCATACCAAATTTTCAACAAACCTTTCATGTAGTGAGGTAAAACCCCTTGCAAACATCAAAGTAAAAACAAACCGAAAGTTACAACTTAGCATATACTTCTATAAATAAAACCATCATATGCATAAACTATGGAACGATTTAAACACACAACAAAATGAATAACAAAAAAAATGTTTGTCTCTTTATTCATATTAATGGATAAAAGTTCTAGGGGCACATTAGATTTGTAGAGCCATTCATGTTCTTTTTCTTCCTCTACATTCTTATTCTCAACTGTAGAAATCCCAATAGTGGAGAGCCCAAAGGCCCTTTATCTATCACAGAACCATCCTTTTATACATTTGGAAGTCTGATTGGTGTAAAACCAATTCATCGTCTTGGCCATTTGTATGACTGCAACTGTTGAACCCTCATAACTATAACCTCACAAGTATAGATTCCACGAGCCTTTAAAATCCTCCTAGTCATGTCACAAGTCATTTTTTATTGGTTTGAGGTGGTCCTAAATGAATGCCTCACAACCATGATCTCCCTAGGAAAATTTTATACCTTTCAATGTTGCTAACATGAGATTCAAAAATTACAATGTGGACACAATTTTTCAATCACTCAATCTGTTTGAGTGTGTTCACCATTTATGCCTCCATATAGTTTGAACATTACTCTAGAAGAGCCATCTCCTATATTCTATAGGCTCAAAGTAATGCCATAAGTCAAATTGTCATGTGATTGAAAATTATAATGTTTGAAGTTGTTCATAATGCACTCATATAGCTAATGTAGGATGCATATAGTGAAAGAGTGAAAGCTAGTCTAGTTTTATTCGACATCTAGAATGTATTTAAATTAAGAAAGTTAAGGTGCACGCAATCCACCAATGTCATATGATGAATCATTGGTGATGTTCAAACTACATCATTCTAAGCACAACCTCTACACAAAATTGAGAAATAAACCAACGAAAAAACATTGAAAGTAAGCAATGGGAATGATAGGTTCGATGCAATGGATGATTTTCCATCAAACTTCCCTAGTTGAAAAATGTGAGCATCTTTCTCATGGGAATAATGTCAATAAATAAACAATATTTTTTGTCTATGATCTTTTCTTGTTCTTATTTCAACCTTTACATGCTACGAACCACTCTTCCTTCTTCTCCATTCAACATTCTTCTTCTTCTTCTTTCTATCTTCCACCACTATTACTTTTTGTTGTAGACGCTTTCTTATACCAACATTTATCTCTACCACCTTCCTTTTCTAGTTGACCTTCATCATCATTCTCATTATTTATTCTACTACATGTTTTTGTTCTTCCACTTCTTCCAACTATTGTGTATTTTTTACAATGCAACTCACTCCCTCACTTGCTTTGATTCAATGGTGCTCACTACATCCCCATCCTCTCACTCATGCATCATCATTAATCCCTATTGCAACTCAAAATCCATGCCTATTATTTCTTGAAGGAATACCACCAACTCTTATTTCTCAAGAATATCTTCATACATGTCTATCACTATAACTGCTCTTCCACGAGAATGTGCTTCCACTCATTGCCTTTCTTCTTTATCTTCACTATCCTTTTTGTAAAGTTATTTTTTTATCCGTTCTCTGACCCACTCCTCATCTTCCACTTTTTGAGGTGTTTCTCTTTCATCTTACTCATCCTATTTCCCTCCACCTTATTTTTGTGCCACTAGAAGAGTTGATTGAGTAGTCAATTGAGTGGTTGACCAAGTATTTGATTGGTTAGGGAGGTCGACCAAAGTAGTCGAGAAGTGCAGAGGACAATCCAAAATTCAAGGAGTTGGTTATGCACCCACACCAATCTATGGGGAATTTTTCTTCCTCACTTCAAGGGAGTTGGTTACATCTTGGTGCTATATATGATGGCCTTAATTGGATCTATTTAAAAAATAAAGCAAGTTGCGTGTAATGTATGGAAATATTTTGGTTTGTTATACTTCTATATATGTTGAGTTATGCTAATTTGTGCTTAACTATTGAAATTATGTCTCTAGAAACCACCTCTTCTTGGACTACCTGGATATTTGATCTACTTGATTCCTTGGTTCTCCAACATGGTATCAAAGCAGTTGGTTTGAGACCTAGTCTATTGTCTATGAGTCTTTTGGAGGCTATCGATTGGAAGCGCTCCTAACAAGTTGGATCTGCATGGTCGAATCATGGATTTGACTTGTAGATTGAATTACGGTTTATATATATATATAGATCAAAATCATGTGTACCAAGTAAGAGTCTATGGTTCTGAATGGCATCAATTATGGAATACATGCACAAGAATGGAAACTTTGTTAAGGAGTAAGAAACTTTGGCAGTTTACAAAGATTGTAGTTTTAGATCTGAAGGATGACTAACAAAAAAATTTCATCAATTGAAAGAAGGAAGAATATGTAGGAGTTATAAAAACCTACATCTCTAGGGAGATTCACTTTCATATGAGTGGGATTGAATATTTGAATCAAGTCTAGAATAAGCTCAAGACTTTATTTGATAAGACCAACAAAAGTCAGGTTATGTAGATTGAGAAAGAGTTTATCTCTCTAGATCCTTTCTCTTTTGAAGGAATTGAAGATTACATGGCTCATGTGAAGAAATTCAGTTTAAATTGGGTGAATGCAGAAAGGAGTTTCCAAAGAAAGTTGGTCAGCTCATATAAATAATCCCAATGAATCTAAAGACAAGCTACGATGTATTATATTTGACATTCCATGCTAGTTGGGATTCCAGAAAAGAGGATGGTTTGAATTATTCCTTTGATTCTTTTTGTGGTCTACTAATACAGGCACATGAAAAATTGCTTGATAAAAGGAAACTTGAAGTTAAGCAACAAGCCCATTTGTCCAAGGGAAAAGGTGGATATAACTATTATAAAGAAAGAGGTTGATAATGAAATCCAAAGAAATAATGGGACTACATCGACCATAATGTTAATAAGAATCATGGCAATCAAACTTAGACCAAGAAATGTAGAAAGAAGAAAATAAGTTGTTATTGCGGGAAATTGAGACATATGGAGAAGGTTCGCTAGAAAAAGACTAAATCCCTAGAGGAGAAAGTGAAGAAGCTTGAATGAGATGTGTCGACTAGAATATCAACTGACTTATAGCACCGAATTTTAGAAGATAAGGTAGATAACTATACATTATCTATTAATTATTCTTAAGCCTTGAATATTCTCACTTCTTAGAGTGAATGGATACTCGACTCTAGGTGTAGACATACATGGATAAAGATGTTTCTCTCTTTTCTTCATCAAGTGAGGTTACAAAAATTAAATATTTGTAGTAGAGGACTATGCACTTACTATTATTTTTTGTGGCAATATTGAATGTGAAAATGGTGTGATCACTGATGTGTATCATGTATCTCGTTTGAGTGACAATTTGTTTTTTGTGCCTCAACTAACTTAGACTGGAAAGAAGAATTTTAGCTAGATCAATTTGTTGTGAAATATATGTATAATAACTTTGTTGGTATTGTTATTGTCAAGGGTATTCTTTACCCTAAGGAGAAACTATAAAAGTTCTATGAATTTCCAAAGAAATATACATAACCGGCTACACTAATGGTTCAAACCAATGACCGTGGTACAATTTGGCATGACCAAATCAAGCATTTGAATTTTTAAATCTTGAAACTGATGGTGAAACATAATCTGGTTACTAGACTACCTAATATTGTTCCTTCCTAATGGAGTATGTGAAGGGTGTGTGTGCTTAGAAAACATCACCATATTTCCTTTTGAAACAGAGAAGGCTTGGAGAGAAAAGACTCAATGGGAAATTATCCATAGTGGTTTTTGTTCCTTGAAAAAAACATTGATAGAAAGAATGATCTATCTTTTAACCTTCATTGATGATTTTTCCAAGTACAATTGGGTCTATTTCTCGAAGAATAAGAGTCACGTCTTTGAAAAGTTCAATTCATCTCTTTGATAAGTTAAAGGAATTTAGGTCTTTAGTTGAAAAGCAATGCGATCAACATGTGAAATATTTAATATCAAACAATGGTGGAGAATATGTGGGCAAGGTGTTTGAAAATTACTTATCTCAAAATGGTATCACTTTACAAATATTTGTACCTTTCAAACCTCAGTATAATTGGTTTGCAGATAGGAAGAATTCAACCTTGGTAGAAATGGCAAATTGGTTTCTTCAGACCAAAGGTTTTCCAACCAAGTTTTGGATAGAAGTTGTTTGCTACCCAAATTACATTTTGAACCTATTTCTAACTAAAGTTGTATGGGATATGAATCCTATTGAAAATTAGAGTGGAAGAAAACCCTTAGTGGGACATCTTAGAACCTTTATATGCATAGCATGGGATGACATTCCAAATAATAAAAGGTAGAATCTAGATGCAAACAACCATAGATGTATCATTATGGGATACTTTGAAGAGTCAAAAGCGTACATATTGTTTGAACCATTAAAATGTGATATTATTTTTAGGAGAGATGTTATTTTTTATGAGAAGACCTTAACTGTTACTCTATTGAACTCCTCTTCTAGCTTGTTATGCAATGATCCTTTGCAAAATTTTCATAAATAGAGATCAATTGACTAGTAAAGTAAACCATCAATTGGATAGTTGACTCATGTAATAGAACCAACTTGTGGATTCGACCACAAGTTTTATAACTCTTGATTGTTCCTCTCATGGTGATTTTGGTATAGGAACTCCTTCAACACTGTATATTTGTCTTTCAAAATGGGAAACTAAGAAAACTGAAGCTATTAGAAATAATGAAGGAGATATAATTGACTCGAGAAAAAATAGAAGTTGGAAACAACATGGTAGTGTTGGTCTAATGGCATGTGTGTGTTGACATTGACAAATGTCCATTGTCAAACTAAGGGAGGTTTCCCAAAGCTAAGGATCCATTAACCTTCTCTTGTTTGGAATATTAAGCTCCACTTGTATGTTGGATTGATTGCCAATCAATGGGTTTATCTTTGAGAAATAAAATTCTAAATCCTAAATACAATTCTAAAACTAATCACCTAGATAGAATTTAAGAATGAAGAGTAGATATGAAATTAACAAGTATTTCAACTATTAAAATAGAAAACAATTTACTGAATATTAATGATAGAAACATTTTAAATAACTAGCCTTTAAAACAAAATTAGGATTAATTAAAATAATTGATCACAACTTCCATCCACAAGTTAGAAACCTATTGAAAAATAAAAACAAGAAATAATTGCAGTTGCATGAGAACAATCTACAACAAAAGAAAACATTCTTACATCCATTCTAGCATAAGCAAGTAAAGGAATAGTTCCAAAAAAGAACATACACCAGAAGAAATCTTCGAAAATGGCCATCTTGGCTTCTCAATTAATATTGAAAGTAGTTTACAACCTCAAACAAAAATCCTTTTGTTCATAGCATCTATCTTAATTATACAAAAGAAAAGGGGGTGACAAAACACTTCAATTGCCTTGACTGTTGGTTTCCCACACTTAGTTAGAGGATGCTTTCTCTTTTTATTTTCTATAATTTTCTACATATGTTTTCCAAGCCTCAGTAGTTTGGTCAAATGCATCACTTTGGGGAAAGTGATGTTTCAAAGGGGACTTATAAGAGGAAATAATTTTACTCCTCCTTTTTTCAAAATTTGTAAGCTTGGGAAATATAGTCTTTATTAATGTAATGTCATTAATGGGGTATTTGACATATTTATTAATAGTTGCTTCATCAATATTTGTGAGAGAATAAATGATATGCCTATTTGTACCAATACAATCCTTAAATGCCTTGGATACTTCAGCCTATGGAAAAAAATTGTCTTTTTCTCTAAAAGATGGAAGATGGCAATTGCTAGCCATATTTTCCGCAACTTGCCACATAGTGGCATAGTCTACTATTTCATGTTGAATCCCTTTGAGAGAATTATGTGTTGAATCTATACAATATTTAAGACGAAATTTGATTTCCTGCGAAGTTGCTTCAGTAAAAGTAGTGATTTATTCAAAGCATGCTTACCATATTTTGACATTGTCAAACTATAATGAAGCTTGCTCATGTGGAATTTTCCATGCCTTAATATGATTAAAAACTTCTAAAATATATTTCCTTTGGACCTATAGGCATTGGGATTTTTCATAGAATTCTCTCTAAATAGTATTCAATTTTTGTTATGTATTTTGAAGGCATAGTCAATAAAAGTAGACATACTGACTAGATTGTTAATAGTTGACTTGATTTTCTACCAAGGAAAACTTATCTTCATATGCCTTTGTTTTTTTTTCAATATCAATGGCCTCATGGATAATGGATTGGGAAATTTCAAGGCTAGCAATATCAATTGATCTACAGTATGATTTCTTCGTGTCTATTACTAAAAATTTAGTGGTAAGTACATTTCTTTATCCAGGTTCATCTTCCCATGCTTGTGGGTTTTCCTCACCACTTGCTTTCTCTCCTTGTCAAATGTAAACATGTCTAGGTTTTCACTTCATAAACTAGTGTGGGAATTAGCCCTTCTCTTGATATGACCATACTTGGATCAAAAGAACTAGCAAATGTTTGAGTAGTATATATTTCCTATATGGGATATGGATCTTGAGTCTCAATATTTCCATTATGCTACTCATTTTGTTGTTTATGTTCTTCTTCTTCTTCTCTTTTCTTCTTTGCTTCAACTTCATCATGAGCTTTCTTCTTCAATTCTTACTCTATTTTTCTTTTCTTCTCATATTTGGCATTAGCCTCCTCTTTGGATTGCTCTTCTTTTTTCATTTGTTATACTTCATATTCAGCTTGTGCTTTAGTCTCAACATCTTTCTTCAATCTTTCAACCTCGACATCCTGTTTGGATTTCTCATCAAGTTCTTGTTTCTTTTTGGATTTTGCTTCCTCTCTAGCTTTAGCCTCAAATTCTTTCTTTCTTTTGTCTTCAACATTACTTTTGGCTTTAGGATTAGATTTCTTCTTCTTTACTTGTTCTTCTTTATTTACAACTTTAGCCTAAGCTTCTACTCTTTCTTGGCCTCAAAATCTTGTTTGTCCTTTCTGGTGCTTATAATATCTTCTTTTCATGTTCTTTCCTCTTCTCTTGGAGAGCTTGCCCTTTAGTAGGATCCTTTTCTACTTTTTCTTTTCTCTTCCTCTCTTTTTCTTCTACAAGAGTATGATGTCTATTCAAAACTTCATCATAAGTAAGATCTCTTTTCTTTGGTTATTCAACATCATTCTTCTCATGTTGGTAGGAGAATGCAACTCTCATATTATCTTTGTGATTCCCAACAATATCTAAGGGGTCATGCATTTGATTCCTTTCAAGAGTAAAATGATATTTGTTCATTTTTCCTTTTTCCATCCCATCTCTAGTAGAATGAGTTAACCCGTGCATGCCTATGCACAATGGTTAGGTTAGACAAAACTTAAATTTTTTTGTGTTTGTTGAGACAAGAATTTAAACCATGCAAAGTAGTTTGATAATGAATCTCTTGAATCACCAACCCATTAGGCACATATGTTGTAAGTGTACGAGGTGCTTGAGTTGTCCCATAAATTCTTATGTAAGTGGGACAATCATAAATTTACCAATATCCAATGTTCTTAAGCATATTAATGGCCTCTGGAGATATTATTGGGAATGGATCACAAAAAATCAATTCATACAAAGGTGTAAGGAAATAGTCACAAATGAGAGTATATTGATACTTGTACTTGTGTTTCCACAAATACTTGAAATATACATGAACAAGGGATTTCTCTAGTGACCATGACTATCCTAATCCTGTAAAAGAGTTGGAGGCACAAATAACATCAAAGAGATAGAACGACATGTAAAACTCTAGAGGACTTACATTTGCATTTGTATGGGATTTCTTTATAGCTTTGTCATGAACCCCATTCCCCAAAGTCTTTCCACCATCCATGTCACTTCATCCATATGAATTAGAGAAAGTTCTGCTTTGGAAACACTCCTAAACTTGAGGTATGATTCACCCAATAGGTCACTTTGTCAACCCTCCCATACCTAAACTTGGAAAATTGCATAGGGTATTTAAGCACTTGTTTATTTTGACGAGGTAGTATAGATGTACATGCTTGGATGGATCTTTTATTGATTTGATTTACTTATCATGATGCATTTGAATTGAGATCCTTGGAGGGAGTATTCATTGTCTTTGCGAGACCTAGTTGGTGGACAGATTTGGAAGAACAAGCCTAGCTTGGGATTCCTTGGGGCTTGAATCCCACAGGTTGGATACCAGGGCCCACATTCTGGATGATAATGATATGCCTTTGGAGGCCTATATAACACCTTGTAGGATCCCACCTAGCCCCTACAAACCAAACGACTTTCCTTTGGAGGCTAAAACACCACCTTAGGGCTAGGGTTTGGTGGTGATTGGAGACACTTGGTACGTTTTGAGGGAGGGAGCCATTGGATCATGGAGGAGAGGGTGATTGGAGACACTTGGTATGTTTTGAGGGAGGGAGCCATTGGATCATGGAGGAGAGGCTTACCTTGAAGAAATTTGGCCTTTGGAGGCCTAATGCACTCATCTCCAACCCAACAACGTGACCTAAAGTTCCAAAACATTGCCCCAAGGGGGTGATGTCATGTTTCTAGGGTTTATCTTATGTGCGAATTATGAATTAAAAAATGTTATTTTGAAAAAGGGGAAAGAGTAAGGATTGTTGTCCCATTATCTTTTGGTTTACCCTTTGAATGTGGACAAACTATGTTTTAGAGGATTTGTATAAATAAATATCATCTCTATTTGATTTTAATCATAGCTCTCCCATTGTGTGAAGACATATTGGATGAAATTTGCACCCTCTTGGGCATTTTTGGTATCTCTCTCTCTTGTGCAAATGATTCTTTGGTATCTCTCTCTTGGATGGTAATTTGCTTGGTTAACTAGGGTTTGATCTCTCTCTCTCTCTCTCTCTCTCTCTCTCTCTCTCTCTCTCTTGGAATTGTTAATGAAAATCTGCATTTGTTAGTTCTTTCTTGCTTATTCTTGGTCATTGTTTGGAGGAGTATGTTGTACACACCCTCCATTAAGCTTCATCTTATTTGCTAAAGTTTATAAGTCATTTTTGGTAAGGGTTTCTAGGAGAAGTACGAGTGTGTATACCCTCCTAGGTTTACCCTAGTTTGATTGGCATGCCCTAGGGATTAAGAAGATTTACACCCCTAGGGATTTTATTGTTCTAACTCACACTTCTAAGACTCCATTCACCCATATTTTAAAGGTGTTAATCTGAGGTTTGCATTGGAGAAATAAATTATTTTCCTTGGTAAACATGATTTAGTGAGATATTGATCTTGTTCAAGTTGGAAACTTTTTTACATGTTAAGAGCTTGTCAAGGACACTAGGGTGTCTTGATTGGCTTTGTCTTCTTGGAGATATAACTCATTAAAAGCTACAACCATTGGGCAGGAAGCACATATTTCTTTTTCTTACTTATAATTCACATTTCAACCATAAAAAATTGCTAATAATTTGCCAACATAATCTAATAGTCCTAGCGCATCTTTTGGATGGATTAATTGTGATTTTTGGTGGCTGATTTTTCTTCTGTAAAACTTGTTTTCTACAGCCATAAGGCTGCAAATACATCTGATCTAGATTATTTTCAGCACGAAATGAGAGCGGAGATATAATAAAAAAATGCACAGAGATATCACAGATATCCAATAATATAACAGAAATGTATCATAGATGCAACCATAAACACAAAGATACAGTAATACAAGATTTTTATTAATGAAAGAAATGTACAGAGACTATAAAAATATAGAGTGAAAGACTCGCTAGAATGGTGACAACTTATCTCTAAGAAGAGATGTGATAGCTACTCGCATTCCCAAGAAGATGATTACAATGAGGCTATGAAGGCCTTTTTACAATAAAAAAGAATGCCCAAAACCCTAGACATCCACAAACCTAAACCTAGGAGATGAAGCTCCAAAAGTCATGTGGGCCCTGTTTGGGTAAGTTAGTACATCAACTTCCCTAGGTCGTAACTTTTGCATAGGATCTCTATTTTAGGCGCATGATAGCCCATTGGAAAGGTAGCACCGAGGAGATTCATTTTGGGGGAAATATCGAAGAAATTCCATATTTCTCCCCATTTTCCCAAAAATGTCGTTTAGGGCCTCAAAATGGCCCTGGAAGTTAAAAACTGCTAAAAATAGTAAATTACCAAAATTGCCAAAAAACTGTTTTGAGCCAGTTGGAAAAGGTGGGTGGCCACCAATATCAACCTAGATCACTCCTCCCTCCTTAGGAAGCAATGGTATCTATTGCATTGAGTGCCCGAGGGAGAGGAAAAAGTGTTTGCTGAATCTACATCTTGGTGAGTTGCTTGCTTTGTTGGGGAAGTTGCGTTGCTTAGCTTGTTGAAGGTTGTCACAAACATGTTGTTGGAAGGGTTGGACCCTTTTAACCAGTCTGGCTACAAGAGGTGCCTTTGTGTAGAAGGAATCTTTACACTTTGCTGCAATCTTGTCGACCTTCTTTTGTTGGATAGAAGGTTCTTGGGTCGTGGCTGTAGTGGTTGCAGTATCCTTCTGTTCACCCTTTGAACAAATTGTGAAGAAGATGAATTTTGCAGTATGAGATACTACCTTGCGGCACTTTTTAGGTGGGACAATAGTTGGAACTACCTCTGGTATTCTGTAGAGATGACCCCCCAAAGTAATAATGACACTACGGGGCCGAGACTCATAAACAACATGGCGTCTCCACATATATGGTTGGCCCAATAGAACATCACAGACATCCAATGGGGAAACATCACATAATACCTCATCCTTGAAGGAATGGATGTCATATGACAATCAACACTATTGGTTGACACGAAGATCTCATCCTTGGCGAAGCCACCCGATGTTGTATGGCTGCAGGTGTGGTGTTGTCGACAATCCCAACTGTTTGACAACCTCTACTGAGATGAGGTTCTTCTGGCTTCCACTATCAACAATAAAATGCAGCGGAGTCCCCTTCACACACATCTGTGAATGAAAAAGGCGCTTCCCCTCTTCAGGATTTGTTGGTTCTTCTGGTTGAATTGTTGCAGTCGTGACAATAACAATGGGGTCTGCATCGATGATCTGTCTTTTACCAAAATTTTCATAATCATATTCTGAATCAAGGTTCGACTCCTTATCTTTGATATTGGCCACCAATGACTATTTTGAGCGACATTCATCGGTGTTGTGCCAGGGGATTTTGTGGAAATTGCACCATTTTCCGTTGTCCTTCTTTGTCTTCCCATGACCCTTCTTTTCCTGTGGCTTGGACTGGTTTTTGGGAGACTATTTGTTAGGTACTTCTTTGTCGTACTTTGGTTGTTGCGGATTTGCAGACCCGAACTCCCATTTGTTCTAGTTCTTAAATTTCTTCTCAATTTTAACAACATATCGATGAGCAACACCGAGTGATGAGATGTCAATAAAATCCATTTCAGTTTGGATGTATATGTCTAGAGCCCCATGGTATTTCAGAACCAAATGTCGTTTGAAGTACTTGATACCCAACTTGGTGCACAAGGTATGGAAGGTATTGGTGAACTCTGGAACTGCTTGGCCCCTCTCTTGCCGCAGTGTGGTCCATCTCATGTATCGTTCCTCATAGTTTCCAACAGGATAATATTGTTCATTTACCGCATCCAGAAAAAAATCCCAAGTGTGCTCGGCCCCATATATTCTAGAATCCTCTGTGGAACTTTTCTCCTAGTAAGTTTCCCACCATTGTTTGACATGGGGGAGAGTTTTAAGGAAAAATTATGAACAAAGAAATAATCTTCTAACAGATTTAACCATTTTTCTAGGGCATTTGCATCTATCTGACCTTCAAATATGGGAATATCAAAATTAACCTGTACCTTGAAAGGAGAGGTTCTTCCAAAGTGGTTGTTTGACGAAGATGCACCTGTTGCTATTGGCAGGCATTGAAGGATGTGGGAAAAATTTTCCATCGTTTTGTCCCTCTGTCGCGTGAGAGCTTGCTCAAGCAACAGATTGATAGGATCATCTACTCCGTTGTTTTTCTTTTCTTCCGCCATGGAGGGTTTCTTGGGTGTGAGAGGGAAATTTTCCTCAAGAGATAAAATCTTGAGACCCAACTTGCTATACTCGGACCTTGTTAGGGACATGCACTGAAAAACGATCAAGAGCAGCCTGCTCTGATACCATTGATCCAGATTATTTTCGGCATGAAATGGGAGTGGGGATATAATAAATAAATGCACAGAGATATCACGGATATCCAATAATATAACATAAATTTATCAGAGATGAAACCATAAACATAAAGATATAGTAGCACACAATTTCTATTAATGAAATAAATGTACAGAGACTGTAAAAATACAGAGTGAAAGACTCGCTAGAATGGTGCCAACTTATCTCTGAGAAGAGATGTGACGGCTACTCGCATTCACAAGAAGATGATTACAATGAGGCTTTGAAATCCTTTTTACAATAAACAGGAATGCCCAAAACCCTATACATCCAAAAACCTAACCCTAGGAGCTGAAGCGCCAAAAGTCATGTTTGCCCCATTTGGGTAAGTTAGTACATCAACTTCCCGGGGTTGTAACTTTTGCATACGATCTCCGTTTTAGGTGCATGATATCCTGTTGTAAATATATCATTGAGGAGATTCATTTTGGGGGCAATATCAAAGGAACTTTCATATTTCTCCCCGTTTTCCAAAAAATGTTGTTTAGGGCCTCAAAATGGTCTTGGAAGTTAAAAACTGCTAAAAATAGTAAATTACCAAAATTGCCAAAAAACTATTTTGAGCCAGTTGGAAAAGGTGGGTGCCCACCGATATCCACATGGATCAACATCTCTGCAATACTTGTCTATAAAAACCTTACATTGATGCTAAAGTATTATGCTTTTACACTTGAGTTGTATTAATGTTTACTAGCTTATCTCTTGCATTATTTACGTGAATTTTAGCATCTTATCTAGTAACTTTATTAATTGTTTCTTTATGATATATATCTTTGTTGATTGCTGAAAATAGGGATAGAAAAATTAACTTGATTTTCCACTTAACATAAAACTTGTACATTTGGATTTTATTGTTTCTCGGGAAGGTACAAACACTTTCCGCAAGTACTCAAAGACTTGGCAACCTTAAACCACTTCCGAGATGTGTCATCAAAGCCATACTCCACTCAACAACTTGACCTATATGGGAATTCATTTCATCATCTCACTTTCCATTTCATTTCCCCATAGGGTCACCCGAGATTCCCCCCTTTAGGTGATCACTTCACCTCTAAAGTGACAGGATTACCTATCTGAGGTGACAGTGGGTAGGTTTTCCCTTAAGTGCCTCCATATTGTGAATTTGGTCCATATTTTCCCAACCTACAACTTTTGTGATAACAAGATTCTACCAAAGAATTAGATAAAATGGTTGTCTAGTTGAAAATTTTATCATGCTCAGTTTTTTAATGAATCATTGGCACCCAAGAAACTTTCACATGAGTTGAAAATTTTCCCCCATAGAGTATGCTATCAAATGGATGTCCCACACATAACTTGATCTGAGACTAGTAAAGAAAAGGTCTTATTGTCTTTGGATTTAAAATCCTTGCTTCCTTGTAGCATTTAGCTATGAGATCATGCTAGTCATGAGTGCATGTGAAGTCTCTCACACATTCATTGGTAAATATGATTCTAATTTTGATAATATGCTTCCAAGTCTGTGGGTGCAAAGACACTAATACATTTTCCTTTTTCATTCAAAATATTATTGGTGTTTACATCAATATTCTCTATCAAACATCTAATGACCTTTTCACATGGTAAGATTGGTAATCTAGCAACAAAATTATGGATGCATAGTTTCCTTAGATTTTGTGTTTTCTCAATTTCATCTTCTTCTCTTTCATTTGAGTTTTCAACATCTATCAAACCTTTCCCATTCTTCCTCAACATGAATAATTCATTATAGGTATGGGCACCATCAATTCCTATATCATGGGAAGTTTTTGAGTATATAGGAAACTTAAAGTCCTTAGTAGTATCTGTTACCACCAACTCCTAGGGATAACTAAGGAGATGATGTCTCAAGGCCCTCGGGTTGCAGACATGGATTATTGAGAGATATATTGACCAAGAATGTCCACTTGCATAGACAGAGACCCACCTCTCCACCACATTTCTAGGTTCATCACGACAGTATCCACCACATCAACTGGCTTCTGAAAGACATTGGGTCTTGCTCCATGAGGTACAATTCAGGTACTATGGTGAGTGTCATTTCAATATTTGAGGCATTTTAGTTTGTTGCATCTATTACTACTTTGGATTATATAACATTTGCTTGGACACTATGCTCTTTTCCTTGTTTCACTTTGGTGGTTGATATTGCACCCTAGTAAGTGGGTCACCCTTATGGATAAGTCTGTTACTAGGAGGTCCTCTTGAAAATTCATCATGCCATTCCTGACCATACTTGTCACTTTCCACACTTCATCCCCTCATCTCCTTACCTTTTGGGATTTTCGGGTATACTGACCCAAGAAGGGGTTGTCCTTAATTTCATGGGAAGAAGGGGATGAAGTCCCAGAGGCTTGTAGCTGGAAAAAGATAAAATACAATCATGAACCTTCTAGATTATCTCCCAAGGATCTAGAGGACAATGAAATGTCTCTCGTAAGAAACTAATGGGACCCACACAAAAATAGCTATACAAATGCCAACTAAGGCAGAGCATGTGTGGGCATTGTTTTTCATGCTTAGGTAGAAGCCCCACATATGTTTTCAACTTGTGGAAGCATGATGTGACCAGGGTAGAGTCAAGGTGGGAATTTTTTTTCATGCTTAGGTAGAAGCCCCACCTTTGTTTAAACCTAGAAACATATTCAAATAATAAAAGGAAATAAATGGGCTTGGAAAAAGGTTGCATTGAAAATGAAGGTGCAACACACCCTCTACAAAGGCACCCATAAATGAGACACTACAACCACTTGTATGTCATGAAACCCATGCCCAATATTATTTCCCCCATCCATGTCACTTCATCCATGTGAATTAGAGAAATGTCCTCTTGGGAAAAACTCCTAAATTTGAGGTATGATTCACCCAATAGGTCACTTTGTCAACCCTCCCATACCTAAACTGGGAAAATTGCATAGAGTCTTTGATCACTTGTTTATTTTGATGAGGTAGTTTGGATATACATTCTTGTATGGATCTTTTATTTATTTGATTTACTCATCATGATGCATTTGAATTGATATTCTTGGAGGGTGTATTCATTGTCTTTGCAGGACCTAGTTGGTGGACAATTTTGGAAGAACAAGCCTAGCTTGGGATTTCTTGGGGCTTGAATCCCACGGGTTGGATACCAGGGCCCACACACCGAGTGATGATGACATGGATTTGGAGGCCTAAGAGACACCTTGGAGGATCTTACCTATCCCCTACAATCCAAACAACTTGCTTTTGGAGGCCAAAACATCACCTTTAGGGGCTTGACATCACCCTAGGGCTAGGGCTTGGTGGTGATTGAAGACACATGGCATGTTTTGAAGGAGGGAGCCCTTGGATCATGGAGGAGATACTTGGCTTGAAGAAATTTGGCCTTTGGAGGCCTAGATAACTCATCTCCAACTCAATGACTTGACCTAAAGTGCCAAAATGTTGCCCCAAGAGGGTGACGTCTTGTTTCTAGGGTTTATCTTTTGTGCAAATTCTGAATTAAAAAATGTTATTTTGGAAAAGGGGCAAGAAAAAGGGAAAATTTACCCTTATCTCGTGGTTTACCCTTTGAATGTGGACAAACTATGTTTTATAGGATTTGTATAAATATATATCATCTCTATTTAATTTTATTATAGCTCTCCCATTGTGAGAAGACTACATTGGCTGAAATTTGCGCCCTCCTTGGGGAAATTTTCTCTATCTCTCTTGGTTACATTATCTTGTGATGGTTTATCTTATACTATTTGATGGATGGATGATTCACTATCTCTCTTGAAGGCTTTTTCTTGCTTTATGGTGGATTTTCCTTGGTGAATTAGGGTTTCATCTTGTTAATGCTTCAACTAGGTAAGTATTTCATGTTCATTTCTCTCTTTTCTTGGTTGTAAGGTTAATGTGATGATATCTTGGGGAGTATAAGGGCATAAAACCCCCTCCAATTCCATTATAATTGTTTGGAATAATCTATTGTGCAAAGGATACTAGGGGGAGTAAAAGGGTTTACACTATCCTAGGTTTTTCCTTGTTGGTTAGGGTTTTCCTTGGGGAGTAAAAGGGATTACAACCCTAAGGAAGTAACTCATCCAACTTGTTTAATCAAGAGACTCCATTTCTCCCAATATAAAGGCACTATTCTTCATGCATTGGAGAAATAAATTATTGCATTGGTAATCATGAAAAGTTGAGATATTGAAATTTTCTTAAGTGAAGTTTAAACATATCTCTAAGCTACTAAGGCATCTCAATTGGCCAATAAAGTCTTACTGTTGTTGCAATTTTAATCTACAACCATTAGGGCTATATAAAAACTCATCATAACTTTTGATTTTACTCTCTTATCAACTGTCAAAATTTGCTAAGCGTTTGCCAACATAATCTACTAGTCCTGGCCCATCTTTTGGGTGAATTCTTTGCAAGTTTTGGTGGCTAATTTTTCTTTTGTAACAAATTGTTTTCTACATCCATAAGGCTGCAAATACATCTCTTCAATACTTGTCTATACCAACCTTACATTGATGCTAAAGTCTATTCTTTATTACTTGAGTTCACTAGCTTATCTCTTGCATCATTTGTTAGACTTTCAACATCGTGTTTAGAAACACTAAATATCGTTTCATTGCTGATATATATCTTTGTTGACTGCTGCAAATAGGGACAAAAACCTTAAATTTCTTGTCCACTTAACACATAGCTTGTATACTTGGTGTTTCTTGTGTCTCGGGCATTTACCATTGTCATCCACAGGTACTCAAACTTCTTGGCAACCATTGACCACTACCGAGACTCATTGCCAAGCTACTTTCCATTTAGCAACTTGAGATATAGAGGCATCCACTCATAAATATCACTTTCCATATCATTCCCCCCCTTAGGGTCACCTAGGATCCCCCCCTTGAGTTGATTACTTCACCTCTAAAGTGATGGGAATACCTATCTGAGGTGAAAATGGGTAGGTATTATCCTATTTGTCACCATCTTGTGGTTTGGATTAGGCTTTTCCCAACCTACGGTTTGCGCGATAACATTTTAGCATCATTTTGAGGAAGGATTTTGAATCCTCTTTTGTGACCTAACGACACTTTGGAAATATACCATCCAAAGCCTTTACCCCTAGCTTTCCTGGCGACTCCACTTGAAGGAAGTTCCCCTTCCACCATTGATGAGATACTCTTGAAGCTCATCTGGAAAGTCCACCTTCCCAGAATCTATCTCCCATTAAGACTTTCCCCCAAGGAGATTCAAACCTTCCAAATTTTATCGAAGAAGGTATCCTCTCAAGTCTCCTATTGTTAAAACCATTTTCCACGGTACCCTTCCCCTTGCTCCAATGGATCACCCTTGGGAAAAGATCTCTACAATCCATTGAACATGGCCACCATTCATGGATATCCCAATATCATGCCAAAAGAGTCTCATAAATGGTTTCCAAAGTTTCTAGGAAACAATGTGTTCATTGTTGATGATCATCTCTATGCCATGGGTTGAGACATGGAAAATGTAGAAGTGGAACAAGAGGATGTGGCAATGAAGCTACTAGCCTCATCATTAACCAAAGATGCTCATAGGGGGTTTATAGGCTTACTTGACAATCACATATCGTCTTATGAAGAATTTTCCAAGTTATTCAAGAACATATGGACAATGAAGAAATACAACAGAATGCTTGCAGCACAGTTCAATTAGATAAAGAAAAAGGAAAATGAAACAACAAGTGAATTTGACAACAGGTTTGATATATTGTACAGTCAAATCCTGAAATATCTACATACTACAACTACAACTGTTCATCTCCTTTACATGAATACATTCGATGGGAAATTTGGTTTCATTCTGAAGGACAAGAAGCCCACCACCTTGGCACAAGCCAAAGAGTATAGTGCAAGAATAGAAGAGAACCTCCTTGAATCAAAGGTTGATCCTTTTCAGTACCCTCGTGTCAAGGCAGAGACAAAGACTAAGGCTTCCAATAGCAGTTCTCCTGATCCAATTTCCCTCTTGACTCATAAGATAGATCAAATGAGTACTTGGTTCATCCAAGATCAGAATAAAATCATGGGCCAATTAACCACTATGGAAAGGATTCAATCTACCTCCAGACCTCACTTTTATAGAAAGAAGAGAGATGCCATATGTTGAAAACCAAGGCCTAAACAAGAGGTAAAGGATCTTGATACATTGAACCCGGTTGGAATGGTCAACATAGAGCAGAGACCTCGGTGTTCTCCATCTCAAGAACCTCACTAAGAGGATGAATGCCCCTGACAAGATGAAGACTCTCTTGACAGTATGAACTTCATGGATATGATTTGTAACTTCCAAGAGGAAAAGGTCACACAAGAACAGATTGATGAAACCATAATATAGGGGGAAAGAGAGGGAATACTTCAAGTGTTAAACCAGCTGACAGATGATCAAAGTAAGGATCTGAGCAAGAGGGATTTTTTGGCATACACTAGAAGAAATAAAGCTTTAGTTCCTCTGTCACAACCTTCTGCTCCCCCTCATCCAAAAGAAACTGCTTTTCCTCCATCTATAGAGAAGCTGGTCCCACCACTACCACCTCCAGTACATGAGTTTCTTCCAAATCCAACTCCAACAAAATACGAGATTCACTTGAACATAGACATTGCAACCATGTTTGGGAAGTTTAATATGACAGTCCTTGTAACAGAGATGTGCAAAATTCCTTCTATGAGGAGGGAAATATTGAAGTTATTATAGGTACCAACTAAGAAGGAGGACCCTCCAATCATTTTAAGCACCATGTATATTGATCGGAAAAAGGACAATAACCCTCCTTTCTATCTTTTGTTGGGCATGAATGGCCTCCACCTAAATAATTGTATGTTGGATTTTGGGGCCTCAACAAACGTCATGTCTTTGAAGGTGATGGAACAACTTGTCTTAAATATGACCCAACCATATGGAAATGTGTGTGGCATTGATTCTAAGAGGGTCAAGGTTTATGGACTATGTGAAGATGTTGAAGTATTCCTGATTGATTTTATGCATATTAGCCTCCTCATGAACATAGTAGTGATTGATGTTTCAGACGCTTGGGGGATTCTCTTATCAAGGATTTGGTCTGCTTCTCTTAGAGGTTTTCTTAGCATGGATCTTACCCATGCACACATCCCCATGGGGCATGGCACCTTTGAGATATTATATATTCAAGAGTGGGCCGACAAACATGTGATTGACCCCAACAGTCCTGATTACACAAGTGAGTGTGAGTTCAATGAGGTTCTAGAGACCATTGAATATGATCCACGAGACTTACCTTTCATGAAGGAGGACTGCATAGATACGTTGCTCCTAAGGACAAATGAGTACAAGGAAAATCTTCCAAAGTTCCAAGGGAAAGAGCCAGGGTCTATCTAGATATTGAAGAAATAAGATAATAATGAAAAAGAATGTGAACAAGCCATCAGAAATGCAATCAACACAGGACCTCCTTCCTATCCTTACATCGAGAATATACCTTACATCAACTACAGTGAAATAAGTCTTTCGCTCATGTGGGACAAGAGGAAGGGCAAGCCTAAATATGAGTAGAAGGATGACAACGCTTTGATTGGCCCTTACATCATTAAGAAGAAGTCCAAGAAAGAGAAGTACTATTTGATAGCTTTGGACAAGATAAAGATGACATTACCAATGGATGGGTATCTTCTCCGACCCGACATTTAGAGCACTTGACTTCTTTAGGGCCTAGGTCCTAGGTAAGTAGGTAGGTCATCTTGCTTTCCTTGCATTTGTATCTTGATTGCTCATGGTAGTTTAGTTGCATTTCATTTTTCATTTTTCTTTACTTGCATATTGATTTCATCATATTACATGTTTATTTTAGAAATTTTTGAAAAAATGCAAAATTTATTTTCTAGATTAGTTGTCATTTTTGGCTTTTGATATATATGGACGAAGGGTGATAGAACCGCCCTAGATTTTACAATTTTATATTTCAGTGTAGGAAAATGTCCACCAGGAGATGTTTTCGTTCTCATGCACTCTACGATAAGTACATGTCCCCAAGCAAGAGCTAGATGTTATCCCCAACTCCTAGGGATAACTAAGGAGATGATATCTCGAGGCCCTCAGGTTGCAAACATGGAGTACTGAGAGAAAACTTGACCAGAAATGTCCACTTGCACATACAGAGACCCACCTTGCCACCATAGTTCCATGTTCATCATGACGGTATCCACCACATCAGCTGGATTCTGAAATACATTGGGTCTTTCTCCATGAGGTACAAGTTAGATATTATGGTGAGTGTCATTTCAATATTTGAGGCATTTGAGTTTGTTGCATCTGTTACTGCTTTGGGTTATGTAACGTTTTCTTGGAAATTATGCTCTTTTCCCTGTTTCACTTTGGTGGTTGATATTGCGCCCTAGTAAGTAGGTAACCCTTAGGGATAAGTGTAATGTTCCCATTTTTGGATTCCCCTGCCTTGCAGTCAGAGGGAAATTTATGATTTTATGTCAGCCTAATGAGAGGAGTAAAAGGAGGATAATAGTGAGCTCGGGAAATTTGGAGGATTTATGTGGGGCCCAGGCTATCCCATTCACCATCTTTCAACATCATGATCATATCCACATAGTTCTCTTTTGGTTCCATGGAATTCCGACAATTTCTATAATTTTGGGTTATTATTGAGCATGTTTTAATTAATTACATTGAAGGTGATATTTGGAGCTTGTTTCTTGGAGGAACACCTTAGTGTAATAGCTCGTCGGAACTGGGACAAAAATATCTACAGGATAGGATGATAAAAAGTGACTTTCAGTGGCTGGAGAAGTTATGAGGGTGAATTAATCACTTTTTGTAGTAAAAAGGGTCATTAAATTAATAAAGTGATTTTATGAAGAACTATTAAAGATAAATTAAAAGTAACTTGAATGGAAAAATGTGAAAGGGGGTATAAAAGAGAGATAAGGGCTTATATTCTCTCATTATGTTGATGATCATTTTCACTTGTATCTTTGAGCTCTGGAAGCTTGAACGTTTTGAGGGTTTTGAGTGAACAAACCCTAGAGATCAATAAGGAGGTGAAATATTCCTTTGGTCTTGATCCAAGCTTGGTAAAGGTGGTGAAATATTCCACCCTCACCATTCTATTTCAGTTTCAGATCCATTTCTTGCATTACTTGTAAAGGAGGGCACAATTGTTGGAGGATTCTGCAGAGAGGGTGCATTGTCCAATATGAAGGAGTTTGATTTGACTTCTGGGAGTGAGATCTTGAAGAGATATGATGTGGTTTGTGTTTGGTTCATCTGGAGTGACTTCTCTTGGTACCCTTGGGGGTTTCCATCATCCATATTATTTATTCTCAGAGCTAGGGTGAATTTACTGAAGGAGGGCGCACTGGGGGTTTGAGAACCAGTGATTTGTGGTCAGATTTGACATCTAATGCCAGGGGAACTTCTCATATAAGTTAGCCATCATAATATCTACAAGATTGCAACCCTTTCATGAAGATTTTACATCATATTTATTGTTCATAATTCAACAGGGCATAAGCAACAAGGAGGGCACATTTCTTGGTATGGGAATTGTGGATCTTGCATGATATAACATCTCTATTGGAATTTGGGCACATCCATCATTAGGGGATCAAAAAGGAGGATCATTGACACTATTTCCTTTCCTTTTGGATCCATTATAGGCCAATAAAGTGGTTGCTGTATTACTTATATCAAATATGGAAATTACTATCACTGGACAACCATTTATAATAAATAAACAAGCAAGGATTGTGTGGAGGTATTTGTGCTTTTCTTGTGTATTACTTGTCATTTACTCTTATGTTTATTCTAGTCTATGTTCCACTTGAATTCATGTTGCTTTATACAAGTTAAAATAAAAAATATGAATGGAAATGCAAGCTACATCCATGTTATGCAAACTGTTTGACATAATGCCTCAATGAGAAAAATGGTCGTATACATAACAACAAGCAAATAATCATAACAACAGACACTTTGGGGCTTCTTAGGAGGTTGGAACTCATCCCATTGATTGTCTAAACACATTAGTAATACACCTTGAGAGTTGGGACAACAAGAGAGTTGATTTTCCCAAGGCCTTTGAGAAAACACATTTAAGTGTTTGATGAAGTTCCTTAACCACATAGATCTGATTTTTACATCAGATTTGGTTGGGGATTTTACAGTGGTATAAGAGTAGAGATTCCTCCCAACTTGAGGGGTTTTAAATAAGGAGAAATTGTTTTGAGAAGTGGTATATTTTCATTGGTCTAGGAGGATGGATACAACAAAAAAGCTTAGGCTAAATTTTGGCAAGCATTGCAAAGAATATCATAACAGAGTAAGAAGAAAATTGCTGCATTGAGAGAGTGGATGTCAGAACAACGTAAGAAGGAATTTGTAGACACGCATGCATTGATGGCATATTTTTGTTGGAGATATTCAGGGCCACACGATAGTTTGGGAGGAGAGCCACCCCTTGCGAATTTTTAGACGCTTAGAGAGGTAGTGGTAGTAATACTTACACCTACTTTTTGATAGAGATAATCTTCTCATGATTGGTGAGATGTACCAGGATGTGTTTAAAGGAAAGGAGGAATAAGTTGAAAGACTTACCCAGGAGCTTGAGATTACCTAGGATTCCTTAAAGAGCAGGAAAAGGGCCCTTGAAGAATCAGGGATGCAAGTTGAGAAGCTTTGTGTAGAGTTGAGTGGGGCACATCTCTCATCCTCCACATCAAACAGTCAGTCATGTATGACAGCCATATCATGGGAAGATGTGAGTGGAATTTATTTTTTATGGAGGAGCCTAGTGTGATGGTTGAACATGAGGAACATTCGGGTTTGCAGACATTTGTATATAGGTATGACCCAGATATTTCTGATTTTTTGTATTATGGGGATCACGAGTCTCTTCTTTTGGAGATCCCATTGAAGGATCAAGTCATGATCACCGATGGAATAGTTGAGCATATACCTTGTGGACCAGCCAATAGGGAAGTATATGCATCTAGAGATTATGGAGAAAAGCATATTACAGATGAGGACATATCCATTTTGGATCCAGGTTTAGTTGAGACTTGTATATCTTTTGATATAGTGACACATACATGATACAAAATGATATGTAGTGGTATACAAAGGTATGCTATGGTGTGCAATGACGTGTCGTTCTATGCAGAGGGGTATAGTGATACATAGTGGGAGACAATGGAGTTCAGAGGAGAGTCATACTCTCACTTGATGGAGCATGGATGGTCCAGAGGAGGACGATCCAATCTTTTGTGGCAGTACAAGGACTCTGCAAGATGTACTCTCTTTTGAAAAGTCAACAAGAAATGTGTGTCTAATTTATTTTTCCCTTAAATAAATTAGACAATAAGTATTAATCTATTATCTCATAATTACTTGAAATAATTAACTGAAATGGAAAATCAGTTAACTATAGGAAATTTAAGTTAAAAGGTTGACTTGTGGGATAGGAAATTCGAATTAGTTATAACTGAGTGATTTGGAGTTGTAACAGAATTATAAGTGTAGTTATGTGAGTTGTAAAGTAGTTTAACTTAGTTAAGTAAGTTAAGCTCAGTTGTAGTAGTTGTAACTGAACTTACACTAGTGAGAGTTCAGTGAATTAATTATTAATTAATTCACAATCAGTGAACTCACATGCAACTGAAGATTTACCATTGTTAACTACATGCATGTCAGATCCAGTGGAGACCCAGTTGAAATAATAGGTTAAAGGGACAATTTGGCTATTAGTTGTGATTTCAGTCAAGCATTGATGCAATCACACACACAGTGGATGTGCCCATGAGCAATGCGTAGCCTATGCAAGAAGAATTCAAATTCATTTGTAGGTTTTTCATTGTAGGGATTGCATAGAGGAGGCAGGTTGTCTGGAGGCAAAGAATTGGCACATGTATTTGCGGATTTTTGCATGACAGTGTGAGACGATTGTATTGTACTGAGAGCTATTGGATTATATTTTTGTATGAGATTGTTTCATGATCCATGATATACATAATATATGATAGTGGGGTTTTTAGCTTTATGCTTTCCCGGAAAAACACCTGTGTTATGTGTGATTGATATTTCTTCTTGATATTGCAATTGGCGACCGTGTTTTAGATTTCGCAAGAATATTTGTAGAAGTGATCCTGTATTTAACAGTGGCATATAATTTTTAGATCAGGAGAATCCAGGCAATACATAATTTGTGTTAAAATTTCTACATGGGATCAGAGTGCAAAAGATTGCAGAAGCTGAGTTTGTGATTGGATAAAATTCAAATTTGCAGAAAGGATTTCTTAGTGCTACAACTGATTCAAGATCTAAATGGATTTCAATGGCCTGAGGTTAGAGTATGCACTCAAGGGTATATCGAACTACATTTCTTGGAAGGACTGGATGGAGGCAATACTCGAAGACAATGGCTTGAAGGAATTCATTGACAAAGATGTTCCTAAGCCAGATGTTGCAGACATTGCAAATCTTGATGCATGGCAAAAGAAAGTGGAAAAGGTGAGGAGGATTTTCTTGGAGGGAGTACAAGACCACATTGTCTCAAGCCTCCATTGTAAATTCACACCACATGCAATGTGGAAGACTTTGAAAGATCTATTCCAAAACAACATCGACCATAGGAAATTTGCGCTCAAAGATAAACTCAGGAAGATCAAGATGGAGAAGGGCGACTCCATTCCAAAATATCTCACAAAGTTTGTCCAATGTCAGGATGAGATGGGGAGTGTGGGAATAACAGTCGTTTATGATGATTTGGTTAGCTTGTCTCTCCTAGGACTTCCCAAGAGTTGACATAGTTATCAAGACTCTGTCAATGGAAGGGAAAAATTGCCAGATTGGGAACGAGTATGGTCGGATCTAGTGCAAGAGGAGTTCAGGAAGAACACCAGAGATGGCTCTTCATCAAAGCATGATGATGAAGCAGATTGTTCTTTGGCTTCCAAGGTAAGGAAAGGGAAGGGGAAGAAATTCCATTCAAAATCCGAGTCTAAAGGCAAGGAGCTGGATTTGTCCAAAGTGAAGTGTTTTCATTGTCACGAACATGGGCATCTCGCTACTAACTGTCTGCAGAAGAAGAAGAACAAGAAGGTTGTTGGAGCTGCAGCTGGTGAGGCCCTTGCCTCACAATTTGAACTTGACTACTCCTTGATCGAATGCATGGCTTCAAGTGCATCAGGATCGGTATGGTATTTGGATAGTGGCGCTTCCTTCCACATGATGGGAGATAAGGAGTTTTTCAGTGACTTGGAGGAGAGAGATATCAAAATGCATATAGATATGGGCGACGATGGACGATACAGTGCGACTGGCATTGGTACCATTACCTTTCAGAGGGATTCATGTAAACCATTTCAATTGAAAAATGTTATGCATGTTCCAGGTCTGAAGAAAAACCTGGTTTTAGTCGCAATGTTGGAGGACAGAGGCTATGACGTTGTTTTCAACGGTGGAAAATATTTTATGCGACTTAAAACAACGGGTCAATTCAAGAGGATAGGGATTCGAGTTAGGAATCTCTACATGTTGGAGGTATATGGCTGCGTTGCCATGATGGGCAAGAAAATATTTTATGTGACTTAAAACAACGGGTCAATTCAAGAAGATAGGGATTCGAGTTAGGAATCTATACGTGTTGGAGGCATATGGTTGTGTTTGCATGATGGGCAAGGAAGAAAAAGTGGTGAGCCAGGATGAGGGAAAATTATGGCACATGTGATTGGGCCATCTTCATCATGGATCCTTAAAAATCATGTAGAAAATATCTACTGGACTTCCAATGTGAACACTTGCTCAGTTAGATCAGTGCAAGGGTTGCACCATGGGGAAATATGTAAATTCCACCTTTCATGAAAAGGAGAACCATGCTTCGATGATCCTAGAGAGAATTCACACAGATGTGTGTGGACCATTCTCTGTTTCTTCAACGGAAAAACATAGGTATTATGTTGTTTTTGTTGATGACTTTTCTCATAAATGTTGGATCTTCTTCATGTAGAAGAAGGATCAAACATTCTCAAAGTTTTGTGAGTTTAAAGCATTGGTGGAGAAAGAGTTAGGGAAGCAAGTGAAGGCTCTAAGGAGCGATAATGGTGGAGAATACATCTCTAATGAATTCAAAGACTTCTGCAACAAAGAAGGAATTCGAAGAGAACTCCTAGTGCCTCATAACCCACATCAAAATGGGGCCGCGGAGAGGAAGAACAGAACGATCGTGGGTGCAGCATGAGCGATGTTGCATGATTAGGGCCTACCAATGGATTTGTGGGTGGAAGCATGAAATACTATGGTTTATGTGCAAAACCGTTTTCATCATAGAGTACTTGGCATGAGTACACCTGAAGAAGCTTTCACTGGTAAGAAACCTGATGTTTCTCATTTTAAGATTTTTGGCTCATCTGTTTATGTGCATGTGACCAAGGATGCCAGCAAGAAGCTGGAACCGACTGCTGAAGTTGGGATATTTGTGGGGTACACATAAACACCCTATAATTATCGTGTGTATTTTCCTAACAATAAGATGATTGTTATGCAACGAGATATAAAATTTGATGAGGGGAAAGCCATGCGATTGTCACTTGAGAGGGAGCTAGACTTGCATGCTGAGGAGGAACTGTTGGTTCCCAAAGATGAGTCTCAAGATGTGGATCAGCAAAATGAGGAGGTTCATGGAGTGGAGGAAGCCACTCAAGTAGAGCCATCCATCATAAATGACAGAAAGTGCACCATAGAAGCTAATAGATTGAGACTAGATGCTGCATAGAATGTAGGAGCACCTACTTCACAGTGCAAACAGAGACAGTCTCCTGATCGATTTAATGGATACATGGCTCTCATGAGAAAATGTATTGTGACTGAACCATATTCATTTCAGGAAGTAGTGTAGGATCCCCCTTGGGTTGATGCAATGGTGGAGGAGTATGACTCCATTGTCAAAAACAGTGCATGGGAAATTGTCCCAAGACCGGT